>PVKA01013880.1:0-53903 GCA_004027165.1 Ctenomys sociabilis | reverse complement strand
GTGTGGCAGGCTTGGAGTTCTTACTCCAGGCCGACCTGCACTGGGTCTGGGTCTGTGGGGTGGGACCAGTAATCACCTGGAAATGTTTCTGTAGCACAGTGTGCCTGGAGCTGTCACTGGGCCACGGGGGGTGACGGGCAGCTTAATCCCTGGGAAATGTATCTCAGGCACGATGGGCCTGAGGTTCTACACTCACTGACCTTTGATGCCCAGAGAATCGGGAAAATTCCCACTCAATCAGTGAGTGGGCTTTAGGTCAGGGGATCCGGGGAGGTGTTGGTGAGTGGGTCCTGAGGTTTCAGGCCAGTCACTGGCTTGGAGGGGTTGGGGACAGGGATCCGCGTAGCGCGCGTGGGAAGAAGCCAAAGGCTCTCCCTCAGACTCACGACACTCTCACTGATCTGGGAAGCCTGGTGAGTCCTGTAAATTCGCTCTCGCTGGGCGAGCTTGGCACGGGAACCAGAAGGCCGCTGGAGTCAGCCACTGTCTCAGGCTGGTCTCTGGCTGGGCGGGCATGGGCGGGATGGAGGAGGATGGCGGAGTCAGCCGCGCTGTCTCTGGCAGGTCTCAGGGGCTGGGCGCACGCGGGCCGGATGGAGCAGGATGGTGGATTCGGCCGCGCTGTCTCTGGCCGGTCTCTAGGTTGTCTTTCTAACGTTAAACTGTGTTAATCTTTATAATTCCACTGAAGATTGGCTTCACTCACCAGCTTACTATAATGGTGTGTACCATCTGCAGCCCTGTTGTTTCAACACAATTCACAAATCATATAGAGGAACTCAAAAGGAGAGCTTGATTTTTCAAGATGAGATTTGAGGTCCTCTCAGCTTAAAGTGTCTTTCATTTTCCTCCCAAGTTGGCAGTTTTGAGGATTGCTCATGGTAAACAAAATGTATTATCAACTCTCAAAATGTAGCTTTTTGGTTGGAAATTAATTTTGTTTGTTATTGTTTTTAATTGGTATAGTGAATATAGTAATATGAGGGGCATCCAGCAAATTCTAGGGAAAAATTAACTCCTTTATTTAAAATTCTAGCAAATATTTTTTGAATACCAGCTGTGTGCAAGGTGCAGTGACTGTTTCTAGTAATAAAATATGAATTACATTTGCTGCTCTTCATATTCTTCCATAAACATGGAAGGATTAAACATTATACTGTGTCAAGCACCATTAAAAAATTGTGCTCAAATGCTCTGAGGAGTGAGAGCCTGTGTGGGATGTAGGTCCTCCAGGGAAGATCCTATAAAGGAAGTAGAATGTGGGGTCTGATGATTAACCTGAGTCAAGATGCAAAGATGGCAGCCAATGGGGAGTGATACAGACAGCACAGTGAGGACATTCTTAACCAAGCCTCTCAGAGGTGGTACTGAGCAGAGCATGCAAGAGAAATAGGAAATACTGGTTGAGTTCCAGTTACATGCAATTAAAACAAACAGAGATAAGGTTAAACTCGGCGAGTCTGCAACCCCAGATTAAACTCAGGTAGTGCAGAATATTTCCATGTTATATCACTCTTTAAACCATCTCAGATATGTGTCATAGGACAGTTAACCTGCAATGTGCCTCTCAGCTGGATTGTAAAACAAGAGAAACTGCAGTTGGGAAGAGTTTTTTTCGGAGATTGGAAGTTATTCTGCTAGTCACTGCAGAGTTAATAAAAGCTGCGCTAGGAGGAAGGAGCAGGATTGGAATAGAGGAATAGAGAAGAGGTATAACTGCTTGGAAGAGAAGTGGAAGGAGAGGAATTGTAGAATACCGTGAGGAGCCAGGCCTGGGAACTGACCCCATTAAGAGCCAGACAAGGCAGGAGGCACAGCGGGTGGAAGCTGAGCTCGACTTTGCTAGTGATGCACGGATATCCATGTGTTCTCCAGGGGGCAGTTGAAAATGTGAAATTAAAACTCAGGCTATGACCCAGATCATAGATGTGGAACTCATCAACATAAAGGAAACAGTGGAAGGTGTAGAGAGGATATGAATGCAGAGGAGGGTGGGCCTCTGGGGAAAGGTGGTACCCATTGAGGTGAGGGTCCAGGAGCCAAAAGTGAAATCAGATAATCTGTGAGGTCAGGGTATAGCCAGGCCTCAGCATCATGCAAGTCTAAGGAAGAGAAGGTTTGGAGAGAGGAGCAGTAGTGGTGTGCGTGGGCGCAGAGACATAAGCAAAGTGAAAGGGGTGGGAGATGGGGAGTTTGCTGATGCCTTTCTCAAGAGTGATGCTAGAGGCCCAGATTGCTGGGGTGTGTCCTCTTTGTGAGAGTGGGGTTTATATTTAGCCTGTTAGGTGTTTTGTATTCTTCCATCTTCTTTAAATAACAGGAATGGTTATGATGTGTGTGTGTGTGTGTGTGTGTGTGTGTGTGTGACAAGAGAGAGAAAAACAGAGACTTGTAATTAGGCCACTGCTTTACATAATGTGATAAAATATTTGAGCAAAATATACCTTGAGCTCACATTTCATTAATACTATGAACACTTCATATAGCCAAAAAGTCAGATCTCCAAAGTTTTATGTAAGTCCATCAACAAAATGTCTATTAGAGCTGTGTACCCAAAAGAGGTATTTTTATGTCTCATTTGATGAAGTGAAACAATAGCATCAAATGCCACATAAATAGTTCTTGAACTAAGCTGATGAGTTTCCCTGGGAATACATTTTGACCATCACCCATCTTCTTTGCTTTCAGGACAAAGGCTGAGCTATGATAGCCACGGGTGGCGTGATCACCGGCCTGGCGGCCCTGAAACGACAAGACTCTGCCCGATCCCAGCACCCTGTCAACCTCAGCCCCTCCCCTGCCACTGAGGAGAAGAAGCCCGTCAGGAGGCGGCCCCGGGCTGATGTTGTGGTTGTTCGTGGCAAAATCCGGCTTTATTCTCCATCTGGTTTCTTTCTCATTTTAGGAGTACTTATCTCCATCGTAGGGATTGCAATGGCCGTCCTTGGATATTGGCCCAAAAAAGAACATTTCATCGACGCTGAAACAACACTGTCAACCAATGAAACTCAGGTCATCCGCAACAAGGGCGGTGTGGTAGTTCGCTTCTTTGAGCAGCATTTACATTCAGATAAGATGAAAATGCTGGGCCCTTTCACCATGGGGATTGGCATTTTCATTTTTATCTGTGCGAATGCCATTCTGCATGAAAACCGTGACAAGGAAACCAAAATCATACACATGAGAGACATCTACTCCACAGTCATTGACATCCACACGCTGAGAATCAAAGAGCAGAAGCATCTGAATGGCATATACTCTGGCTTGATGGAGGAGCCAGAAGTGAAGCAGAATGGGAGATCCTGCACTTCCAGGCTAGCAGCAAATGCAGTCACCTCTCTGTCTGGCTTGCGGGAAAGCTTTCGGATGGACAGCTCTGTGGAAGAGGATGAGCTCATGCTCAGCGAGAGGAAGAGTTTGGGCAATCTCATCCCCCCTCTGTTGTCTGACAGCTCTGTGTCTGTCTTTGGCCTTTATCCTCCTCCTTCAAAGACAACTGAGGATAAGACCATCAGCTCTAAAAAGTGTGAAACCAAGTCAATTGTGTCATCATCCATCAGTGCTTTTACACTGCCTGTAATC
The DNA here is from genome assembly GCA_004027165.1 of Ctenomys sociabilis. NCBI lineage: Eukaryota > Metazoa > Chordata > Mammalia > Rodentia > Ctenomyidae > Ctenomys > Ctenomys sociabilis. Next base: position 50,321 of record PVKA01013880.1, on the reverse strand, counting down.
AAACTTAATAACTGTGTCATTGATGAGCCTAGTATAGATAACATCACTGAGGATGCTGATAACTTCAAGGACAGGTCGAGGAATTTGTCAATGGATTCCCTTGTGGTCCCTCAGCCTACCCTGGGCGAATCCTTCCAGCCTGTCAGTATGGGGCTCCCTAGGAATAATTCCATTGGGGAGTCACTGTCCAGTCAGTACAAGTCCTCTGTAGCCCTTGGACCTCGGGCTGGACAGCTCTTGTCCCCTGGGGCTGCGAGAAGACAGTTTGGATCCAACACATCCTTGCATCTGCTCTCCTCGCACTCCAAATCCCTAGACTTAGACCGGTCCTCCACTCTAACTGTTCAGGCTGAACAGCGGAAACACCCCAGCTGGCCTCGGCTGGATAGGAGCAACAGCAAAGGCTACATGAAGTTGGAGAACAAAGAGGACCCAATGGATAGGCTACTTGTGCCCCAGGTGGCAATCAAGAAAGACTTCACCAATAAGGAGAAGCTTCTTATGATTTCAAGATCTCATAATAACTTGAGTTTTGAACACGATGAGTTTTTGAGTAACAATCTAAAGCGAGGAACTTCTGAAACAAGGTTTTGACATTTAAAATGTATCATTTTCTAAGGGTATATATTTTAAAACTATTTTCACCAGTGCTTCCTTCTTAAAGCATTGGTTATGACCTTCCTAAACAAGTGTTCTCTGGTGTGCTAGAGCTGACTGCTTCATTCTATAATGGAGAAGGTTGTATGTTTAGGCGATAATTTTGGTTTTCCACATTTGCAAAGCATGATCTCTTTTTTCAGTATGAGCACAGAAATGTTTGCTTTGCAGTTAACACTTTGCTTTACTTTGTGTAAAGTTCCCCCATTGGTTGTCAGAGTCAGAGAATGCATGGGGTTCAGTAGGGAAAACCCAGGGAACAGAGTGTGGACATGACTCCATTGTACCAAATTCAGGTCCACCATTCAATATATATGAGTATAAGTGCAATTCTTAAAATGTGGTTTTGGAATAATTGCTTTTCTGTTGAATTAATTACATTATTTTAAGGGAAAAAAGATGTAAATAATGACAATTAGCCAAATTAGTTTAGCTTTTTGTAAGCTCAGTAATAAGGATTGGGTAAGTTGCTTGTGATTGCTACCATGAGCTCTAGATAGATAGCATTTTTCCAATGTGAGTTTTGTTTTAGTGATTTTTTTAACAAAAAAACATACATTCAAGAACCATGGATGGCTGAGAATGCCAGATGTACTTAATGGATTAATACACACACAAAAAAATCCATTAACTTTAACTTTAGATATTCAGTATTATAATTTGTTTGCAAACTGACTAAAAAATGAATGAGCCACTGTAGTTCATAGAAATGCTATCTTAAAATCATTATATACTGGAAGAAAATGTTGACCGATGGATAAAGACACATTGATAATGTCAATAGTTGTCCTCAGTCTCAATACTTTTCTCCAGCCATCTGTTACCACCCAGTATCCACTCATCCCCAAAACTTTATTTCCCTGCAGTAGGCATAGATCCTGTCATTTGAGAAATAGTGTGCTAACCCTGACATTTCTTTTTATCTTCTCATGCCACCAGAAAGCATAGTCCTTGGTAAATTGCCTTGAAATTAACCTTGTGCTCAAAAGCCTTATGCTGCCCCAAAGACCTGTGTTATAGCATACTTAGAATTGTAGCTTTCAGTTATTGAAGACACTAAATGCTAAAATGGATACATCCATTAGAAATGTTCATGTTTTCTATTAAGGCAATGTATTTTAAAGAATCATTGAGTGTATTACTCAGGAAATATTGTGAGTTTTTCCTAAGGCCTAAACACACCTGAACATCAGTATTGCAGAGGCGGGAGAGCAGAAAGGCCCTACGTATGTATGTGAGGCTCCCCAAGTCCACCTGTGATGCCAGCGTGAGCCTCCCTTGGCAACTTGTGCTGCTTCCTAGAACATCAAGCCTGTGTATTGTACTAGAGTAGGCTCAGTATTTTACTATAAAGCATTTAATAAAAGTCTCTTCTTAGTAGAATTTTCCATTCTTCATACTTTTACTGTTATTTTTAAATGAAATTCAGTATATACAGTACTCTTTTCCAAACTTTCAGCTACCTTCCACTAAAGCTCTGAGCACTCTTGCAGGGTCTAGTGTTTGTACTTGGAGCTGTGATTTTTTAAATTTTGCTTCTATTGGGTTCAAGAGCTAGATCTACTCCCTTGGTTTATTAGGCTATTTTCCTATTTTGTTGACTTTTAGAAAAATAACTAAACACAGAGTTCAGCAAATGTCAGCAGCACTCCCAGTTCTGAGGACAGTGGCTCTCAGCACCCTTGCGTGACAGATGACTACAGCTGTATAATTTGCTAAGTATTCCACCCAAAGAACTCTAAAAATTTAAAGGGGATTAAGCAGCATGGGTCTTGGAAGATTCAAATAAAGAAACTGGGGGCTTAGATCAGCAGTTCCTACTCCATTTCTCTTCATCAGAAATCTTGACTTTTTATTTGCTGAACAAATCAACTTTATTATTGAGTGATAAATAATTTTCATGTTTTTAATTGATCAAAATCATAAATGTCTAGTTAAACTTTCAGGTTAATGTGAAATAGCTTGTGCTAGCATATTGATTTGGTGTAATTCCACTGAAAAGGAAAAAAGCAACGAAACTTGAAGTGTTTATTAGACAGTATTTCTGTGCACTTCCCTTAGGTTTTTATGCATATTGCAAATTATTAACAAACTTTGTGGCTTTCTCTGGGAGACTCCAGAAATCTAGATCATGGGCTAGCTGCCTCTGGCCAAGCAGTGTCTAAAGGCCCATATTTCATCCAGGGTGGATTAGTTTGTCAGGTCTATAGTAATGAAATCCCATAGATTATGAGGCTTGAACACCAAGCATTGATTTTCCTCACCATTCTTGAGAATACAGGTCCAGATCGCAGTGTCACTAGGACAGGGCTCTTCTGGGAGTGCCCCGGGGCTGGCAGAAGGCAGCCTATAGCTATGTCCTCACATGATCTTTCCTCTGTATATTCCATCACTAGGTGCTGGCTTTATAGGACACCAGCTATATTGGATTAAGGTCCTCCCATAGGGCCACTTGGCTTTAATTATCTCTTAACAGCCTGTTTCCAAATATGGTTATCCTCTGAGGACAAGACCTTGGGATTTTACCATGAAACTTTAAGGGGATATAGCTCAGCCTGTGACATCCCATGACTGCAGTAGGTGAGAAGCACACGAGGCCTCCAGTGGCTTTGGCATCTCTGTCATGTGGCCTTGAGCAAGTCGTTTAATTTCTCAATTTCAATGTCAAGGCAGACTTTGGATTCCTCAACTTTGACATCAGATTAAAAACAAAACATGAGCTACCAAGTTCTACCTAACACTAGAAGTCCAAAGTCCCTTCATGCCCTCAGATGACGATCCCCTGCCTGCCAATGTCTCTTCACATCAGGAGAGTGGCCAACCTCATAGGTGGTGAAGCCACTGTGTGGGTATGAAGCCCAGCTCCACTTGTGTGCCCTGGAGCACGGCGCTGACCTGCTGAATGGGCTGAGAGCTCCTGCAGCAGCCCTTTCAGGGCAGAACCAAGGCCTTCTGGCCCTGCTCCTAGGACCAAAACCAAAGGAGTTGGTGCTTGTGAAGGGTTCAGAATGGTGTCATCGGAGGCACGTAGTGAACATTACCACAGAAATGCCATTACTGTCGGGGTCACCTGTGAGCCTCCCCAGGCTTGGCCCCAGCCTCATGTGGCAAAGGAGGCCTGCAGCTGTGGTGATGTTACGGATCATGATAAGGAGAAAGGATCTCACACTGCTCGGGTGAGGCCAGTGGAACCACAAGGGTGCTGATGAGAGAGAGCCGGAGGGGAAGTAGACTGCAAGGTGGAATGTGATGGGAGAAGAGTGCGCGATGGTAAGCCCCTGATTATGCGGATGGAGAAAGTGGCCATGAGCTGAGAGCTAGAAACTCCACAAGCTGGAGGCATTAAGGACACAGATGGTGGCCCCACATTGTCTAGTGGGACCAAACCTGCTGACACAGGGGGCTTAACCCAGCAGAACAGATTTGGCCTTCTGGCTTCTCAAACTGTAAGAGAATAACTATGTGTTTTAATCCATTAAATTTATAATAATTTTTTACAACAACTATAAAACTCTAATACAAAACATGATCAAAATATGCAATGGATATTTAAATTCTTACAGAGCAAGGCACACTGTCCTTAGTCCCCATCACAATCCTCCCCCTCATTTGGAACACCATTATCCTATTGCTCTTGCCACATTTGGGAGCAATTCCGAAGTCCTCTTTCTCATGTCTTTATGAAGTGTGATAAAAAAAAAAAAATAAAGTGTCCTCCAGTAGAAAGGAAGCTTCATAAATAAGTCCTGTACAAGGACTTCTCTTGCACGATGAAACTTCTGGATCTTCCCCAAAGTCAAAATGACCATTAAAGGTCACTTTGAACCATTCCAGGACATTTCCCAGGACAACCTGGGCACTGTAGCTAAGAACACCCACTACATTTTTTAAAATGTAGACATTCACTGTTCATTTCTGTCCCACTGTCCCTCTCCCACGCCTCCTCCATCTGGGGGATCTTCTTTGGCACTGAGCCAGCTTTTGGGCAGGGTGAGACACATCTATGATGGGAGTCGGTGCATGACCTCCACACAAGATCTGGGCATCAGCAAATTTATTTTTACGCTGATAATCTCTTTTCAACACTGACTATCTTAATGGAAAATCATAATTTTTAAAAAGAAGTATAGTTTCTCTGAAGCAAGAAATGTTAATTTTTAGAAATGGTAAAATACGCAAAAGCCCATGTTTGAGTTAAGAATAGCCATCAACTGTAAAAGCTCTTAGGCTCAAATATGTGCTTCTAGCTACATAATTTAGAGGAAAAAATAGTAATTTAAGTAAAAAGAAAAATATTTTAAGCACAAGTTTGTATCCCAATGGGTATACTAGCACTTAGCTGTTTACTAGATAGAAATCAGTCTTGAGTTAACTTGTTTTAGCAGCTCAAACATAACCTTTAAAACCCACCACAGAAATGTACATATCGTGCATGACTAAAAGAATGAAAATAAACTTTCTGAAAATAATAGGAAAGATCTTTCAGTTTACAGATACATCTCTTATAACCTGTAAATATTACTGAGGAGCAAGGGTCACAAGTTGGAGCCTTGGGAGTTCCAGCCTAGGGAACTTCACAATTTAGAAAGATCTTGTCTCAAAATAAAAAAGGGAGGGTGGGTGTGTTGCTCAGTGCCAAGGCCCTGGGTTTAATTCCTGATACTAAAAGCTGAATCTAGGCCAGTCATATATCCACCCATTATGATATTCAGGTGGTTCAAAGATCTTAAGTACTCTCTAGGACTGCTTGTGAGTCAGGTATGGATTATTCTGCCTCTTACTTCAGTGAATTTCGGTGTTACCCCTCACCCTCTCTATAGAGTACTACTTTAGATCTTATTTCAAGCTTTTCCATTGTACTGCCTTGATATTCAGTTACTGTCTAATCCCCCAATCGATGATGAAAGTTACTTGTGCTCTGATTTCAAACTGAAATAACTCATTGATTTCTCTCCATATGCTACTTCTTCTTGTATAAAAGGTACAAAGGGAAAAATATCCACTTCACAAAAGTACCTTCTACTTAACAGAGAATGACTTGGGTTTTATAAATATTGCAAAGATTGGAAAGTTCATTTCCTTGCCAGGGAAGTGCTAGGAGTCTGAAACACGCCTCCAGCCCGGTTCATTCCTAAAGCCCATATCCTCCCGTACCTAGGGCAATTAAATTTGCTAGGGAAGCTTTAACAAAACATCACACTGGGTGGCTCAACAACACAGTCTACTTTCCACCACTCTGGAGGTTGGAAGTCGAAGGTCCATGTGTGTGTTCCTGTGGTTTCTTCCAGAGGTCTTCCACGGTGACAAATGGCCACCTTCTTACTGCATCCCCGTGCAGTCTTGCCCATCCCTGGTGTCTCTTTGGGTATCTAAATTTCCTCTTATTAGAGCCCACCATAACAGCTTCCTTTTCAACTTACTTAAAACTTACTTATTTTAAACCTCACTTGGTTGACGTCCCTGTCTTCAAATTCAGTCACATTCTGGTGGCTGGGTGTTTGGGTTGCAGTATAGGAGTTAGGAGTGGGGTGCACAACTCAACCCAATGCCATAGTAATTTAAAAACTCTGTTGATGTCTGTCCAAGCATGGAGCTTGTGAAAGTGACAGAATTAGGTCACACTTTAACTGGCAGCTGGCTGATTCCTCTTCTTGAAAAGCATTTGAGCTAAGATTATTTACATTTCAGTTTTTTCCCCACCAGTACATGTGAAGAGAAAATAAGGCATAAAGAGGGTTAGAGAAGGTCTGTTCACAGGATCTTGTCATTGCACACCTGCAGGCGATGCTCACACACGAGGCTGATGGGTAATCTTCAGCCTGACGCTGCCTTTCTATTGCTTCCTGGTACTGCTGGTTCATTCGTTTTGTTACAGAAATGCCTAAGAAAATTGCTTGCACTTTTGTCTCTTTATTGATTTGTAATTTAATAAATTCATTAAGATTTGTAGTCCTTTCTTATCACAAAAAAGTAAACATTTTGTCCTGCCAACATGTATGATTTAAAGATTTATGTTTAGAGGGGGGCTTATTTTTTGTTGTTTGAAGTGCAATTGTTGATGACTGAATAGGACCACAGTACTTGTAGCACAAAAGGTAGAATAGGCCCACCTGATAGCTCAGTGAACTATAAAACTTCTTAGGCAGAGCGCAACATCCAGGGTTCAATGACAGCCCTGCTCCCAGGGTGCACTGATAGGTCTATTGAGACTGGGTGTGGTGGCTAGCACCTGTAATCCCAGTGCCTGAGAGGCTGAAAACAGGAAAATCAGTATGAGTCCAATTTGTGTAGTGAGACCCTGAACATCCTGTAGACCCTGCCCTAAACACAAGGGGTTAAAAAAAAGGTAGAATAATTTGCTAAGAGAAATAGAAACAGAAGCAGTGGGATGTTTCTGACCATGCAAATGATTGGTAGAATCAGAACCTGCTTCCATGCCTCCCAGGTGACTCTATGTGAAACTTATTTGCAAGAGTCCAGCCAGGTTTTATATTCAGAATCTGCTAACTACTTTTCAGTTTTCTTGGATCTGGTAGAGACAGAAGTAGCTACAATTTCAGATAGAAAATATAGGGTAGGGATTTTGAAATGTCTTAGAAATACTGGCATTTGAGGACCAGACACATAACTTGCTTGTAGAGCACTTGTCTAGCATGCCCAAGACCCCAGGCTTGATCCTGAACACCTCAGAAAACAAGAAGTACTGAAAGTGTAAAATGGTATATTATGGACCAACATTAGAGATGGAACATGCCTTGGAGTGGGAATTTTTAATATTTATTTAATACCTTTATTGCTATGTTTTAATATATTAGATATCGGACACTGTCATGAAAATTATTCCATGATGCCCTCTCACATTGTTATCTTTCATCAAGAAATGCTGAAATGAGACATTTCCATTGATGTTCAGTAAGCCATGCCTACTGAAGGAGACAAGGAGTGTGGACTCCGGTAGGTTAGGAGAGCGGGAGAGAAGGGTATGATGCCCTGTGTGGAAACCCATGCACAGCAGGGCATCCCATGCACACTTATTTTGGACTAAAACCAAGCTCAAAATTGTAATGATTGAGGTAAGAAAATATGCTTCGCTGATTTCAAAATACATTTCAGTTGGTGTTAGGGGTGTTGAGTATCCAGCTCATGGGTAAGTCACCCTAAGTCTAAAAAAAATCAATCACTGATTTAGAGTTGTCAACACATAAATCATCAATAGCTCAAAGCTATGCAGACATTATTTAAAACAATGATAAAAATCACTATTTCTGCACTGAGGTATTTTGTATGTTCAGTAGGTATATATTTTCCTTAATCATTTCCAAATTCCAAATGTGTTATCTTGTGTTATCATTTATAGTGTTAATAACCAAAGACACAAAATTAACTTTCAGCAGTTAGTTGCAGAGTTAAGGAAAAGGTTTTCAAAGACTCTTGAATTTTATGCATTTCTTATGAAATTTTACTGTTTGGGGGCCTTGTAAGAGTTCAATAAAAAATACATGAGCAAAAAATCTGGAGGGCATTTAGAACCAGAACCACATTTCAATACAGAACATAATTATCCCTTACTGTGTAGCACACTCATTACCATTTTTTAAAAATTTATAGAAGTCTTGTATGAAGTATTGTAAGTAAAATGTTTTCTGAGTATGTGAATACCACCTTGTTTTCTATTAACTAGAAGAATGTTTAGCAACTCACAAAGTAACTTTAACATAAACCACTCTTTTCTTACTCTAGATCTTTTTCTGAAAGTATGGACTTCTCATACATTAAGAAATTCTCATTCAAAATAAATGTAGTTTTACAAAACTCCACCATAAGGATCTAGCTCTAAAAGTTTATCCTGGTATCAGAAATTGAACTACTTAGTACTGAATTTGTGATTCATTCATGTTCTCATTTTTCAACTTTGTTTACTCATTCTCTCTTGCTAAATCAATTTTATGACTACATTCTCTGATAAGTTAAAGGAAGCTAAAATTAAGCTTTGACCATTCTACAATGAAACGGTAACAATGAATGCATTTATAATATAAAGAAATGGAGATAGGGAGGGGAGGAGTTCACCTAACTGAATCCTTTATGTGTGCTGCTTTTGTTCTCTGACTTACTATCATACTCAACCAAGATTTGAATCATTAGTCAAATGGGCTTTACTGCTGATCAATGTGTGTCACTGAATTATTTATAAACTAGGAAGTACAAGAAATTCTGGAATAAATTTTAATATATTAGGGTTTTACACAGTACTGGTCCATATCAGTTTCCCTATGGAAGTTGGTGGAGTTTGTTCCTTATTTCATACTGGAAACTGTAGGCTAAATGTTGAATGAATGCAGTTACAGATAAGTTGTCCAAAGACTGGTGGAAGGGGATGAACACATATGGTGACTTAGAAAATTGTAAATTGCACTGGGTTGTAAGCCATTGATGGGCAGTGAACACCCCAGGGTCGGCGGCTGTGGAGGAACAAGGAACACGGCTGTGTCCTTGTCCATGTGATCCTAGAACGAAAGAGAAAAGCAATTTCAGAGGCTGTGACTATTTTTTCAAAAACAAAAGGTAGGAAAAAAAAAAACCCTGCATATTCAATACTTGAGAAATTGGTAAATGGCCTTATGAAAATTATCTTTTTGTTCTATAGCTGCCCTCCATCCTTCAGGCCCCCATCTTTGTTTGAAATAAAGGAGATCTCTCCATTTGGTCAATGAAACAATTACCCAAGTACACTGACGTTTTCATTTTCATGACTTTTCAAGTCCAAATGATCATCTTCAGTGAGTTTCTTGAGAGTTGCTGATTACATTCCATTGGCCAAGGTGCTGTAGTTGGTATGCCATGTATTCCCCATCCTCTAGCCCCCTAGGGATTCCAATATTGCTTGTGCATGCAAATTGCCTTCATTTCCTAGATGTCAACTTGGAATAGAAACTTGCTCTGGATGAAATTTCACATATTTGAGTTAAAAGGTATCAGGAGAGCGGGAAAATAAAAATTTCAAATGCAAATATTCCCTCTTCTAAGTAGAGTAGCAAAAAATCCTGATAATATTAATCTTAGTTAAACAAATCAGTTTTACAAGACCCTTGGATACTTGATGTACACTCATGTGACTTCTGTTTATGGAACTGGGGACTCACTGTGAGATCTGCCTTATCCTTGATACGTTGGAGAAATCCTGAGATCATGTTCTCAGGATAAACAGCTTGAGGTGTGTAGGAATCAAGGAAATAGCTCCAAGATGATTTCTACAGAGAAACAGCAGCCAAGATGAAGGCCTAAGATTGGGAAGAAGCAAACCATTTGTGTCAGAATGGACACGTGGCCTGCCTGGAGTGCAGAGGGGTGGAGAAGATGACACTGCAAACATCGGGAGACCCGATCAGCACAGAAGGCAAAGCAAAGAGCACAGTCCTGCCCTGGAAGGAAGACAGACGTACCAAGGGGCTTTCCTCAGAATATTGATGTGGTGGTGACCTGCAAAGTGATGTGGGAAGCAAAGAGAAACCAATGTAGTTGAGACCTGGGTCAAAACAGCAGCGAGGAGAACTGGTAGGCCTTACTCCTAGCTGTCATTTTTACTTATCTGCTTGCTCATTTTTCTTTTCCTCCTTTTTGGTTTCCAGGACACCAAAGCCTTTGGGGATTCATTTCATCCTTCACTGGTTTCTTTCTGATCTGTGTGGCTGGTCTCCCCTTTTCTCACCTTCACTTAACACTGTCATGCTCCTGGAATCCATCCTTTTTGCTGAATTTACACTCACCTGCTGTGATCTAGTGACTCTAAAAATAATGTATTTCAGGGGGCCAGGGAGAGGGCTCAGTGGAATAAGCGCTTCCCTGGCAAGCGTAAGGGCCTGAGTTCAATCTCCACTTATGCCAAAAAACCCATGTATTTCATGCCTGCAACTTTCCAACTTTTCCATCTGTCCAAGACTGCCATTTCTAGTAGGATAGTTAATTGACAAATGAGACTTAATGTAAGAAAGCCAAACATTAGACCTTTCCTTCCAAACCTAGTCCATTTATAGCCTTCTCCATGACAGCATCTTCACCCTGTCAACTCTAAGTCCTTTCCTCGTCACATCATCAGCTCTACACTTTATTTCTAACCCCCCTTCTAATCCTCTCATGTCTTCCCATGAACACTCCTCCCTTGTTCCTTGTCTGTTGATCCTCTCAGTTTGGGTTTTCACCTTAATTTGAAATTCAAAGCCATTCCTTCACCTTTGCTTCCAATACCTTTGTTAATTATTTTAAATGCAATGAAATTCATGTGACTTTATAGCTCATGAAATAATACTAATATGTGGTCACTGTACTGAAGTCATTAAAACACAATGGAATTAGATATACCTTAGAAAGTGAACTGCCCCTCATTCTATATGGTCAGGTAGCCATGGTCATGATCACTTTTGAGAGCCTGTTATTTATTTAACAGGTGGCAAAAACAAAACCAAATAGGATTTTCTGTCTTTCAAGGATCATGTGAAACTTAACACATCCCTCTGTGCTGTTGAACTTGGCACTGTGCTACCCAGTGACCTTAGCTAAGTCTCTGCTCTGGACTGCAGCCATCTACTTGGGTTCAGGTCATTCTCCTGCCTTTGTGGCCAGTTGTAGACTTAGGGGTACAGAGAACCCCTTCCAGAAGAAAACAGGAGGTGAAAACAGTGGATGAAGAATGGAGGGACTGGATCGGGCTAGGAGGACTGAAAGCAAACAATTTTTAAAAGGGTGTTTCTAAAATAATCTAGAAACTCAAAAATTATTGAGTCATGTCACTTCTTTATTAATAAATTTGAATATATACCAAGATTTTGCCTTCTCACTAGAACTGTGAACTAAGAATTGTTATTTCAAATGAAAAGGGAGAGGAAAGGAAAAGAAGAAGGAAGGAAGGTAGGAAGGAAGGAAGGAAGGAAGGAAGGAAGGAAGGAAGGAAGGAAGGAAGGAAGTTTTCCAAAATGAGCATATATCTTTAGCAACACATAAAAAACACACCCAGAGAAGGAGGAGGACTTGACCCAGGCCAGTGGAATCCTTAGATCAATGTTACGGTGTGTTGGCCTGTGCTATAGCCTCCCCTGTTCTCTTCTTCACATCTCTGTCTTCATCCTTTAAGAGCAGCATCCTGCATCCCTTCTTTTCCCAGGAGAAAGACATCTAAGGAGATCATTCATGCATGTCAATTAGTTATTGATCACACTTTGATCTTAGGCCTTTTATCTGCAAATGTGGAAAGAGCATCATTGTTCTACAGTCAGTCATCATATACTCTGCATGAAAAGCTAAGGGGAACTGTACTTCTCTGGGTTCAATTTCTAATCTTTAAAGCTCCTTTTCTCCAGTAGGAGAAGCTAGGACTGTCCTAGACAATAGCCAGAGAACTATGCTCAGGAACTTCTGGGAACACAGAAGACTCTAAGTTCTCCATCCCTGTATCTCCATCCTGCACATTCCATACCTTCCCCTGCCCTTCTTCTTCATAAAACATGGATTATGTTCTTTCTTCTGGTCCCTTAACTTTAATCCTCCTCCAGAGCTACACTGCATCATTTTCTTGGCCTGAATGAAGTGAGATAAACCAGTTTTTTTTCCAAAGTATCACTGAGTTCTTTTTGGTTGGTTTTATTATTTACTAGTGGTTGCAGATGGGAGTAACCAGGGTGGCAGGTAATGTGAAATAAGGCAAGTGAGAAGTTGTTGATGGAACTGAGCTCTTGCTCTAAGCCTCAACCAAACCAAAATGGAGTCACTGGTGCTAAAGCTCCCTATCAGAAAACTAAGTTATTTATCCAATCTTCTGAGAAATCAAGAGACAGAGAAAATGAAATACCCAAGCCAGGGTTTGCCTGCATGCTCAGGAAGTTCACTCTGATTTAACACTGTATGGAATGTAATTTTTTAAGTAGCTCACTTTCCCCTGTTACTGCTTCCTTCATTTTTCTCCAGCCCATAAAGCCACCATCTCTTGGGCTGATTGTGGTGGTGCATGCCTGTAATCCCAGCACTTGGGTGACTGAGGCAGGAGGATCACTGTGAGTTTGAGACCAGCCTGAGCTACAAATTTAGTTCAGGGCCAGCCTGAACTGGGTGGTCTCAAAACAGACAAAAATAGCTACATAAATAAACTAAAATCACCCTCCGCTTATGGAAAAAAATTGTAATTTGTTTAGTTTTATTCTTTTAATTTTTTTCATACATGCTTCTAGTACATAATGACTATATTTCTGTGAGAAGCTGGTGCAGAAATGCCACACCAATTTGGAATCTCAAAAGCCGATTAGATCACTTAACTGCATTTATTGTAATTTGGTCTTTTGACACTCACAGTGAAGGTAAGGCTCCTATCAAATACTGTGACAATATAGACATTTTATTAGCTATATAGATATTTGTTTGATAAGTAAGTTTTTAAAAGTTTGTATCGGGCCAGCCTGATAGCTCAGTGGCTAAAGCGCTTGCGTAGGCAGAGCGCAGTGGCCAGGGGTTCGAACCCCACCTGTGGGGCGCTCTGAGATGGCGATGGAGACTGGGAGTGGTGACGCATGCCTGTAACCCCAGCACTTAGGAGGCTGAAAGCAGGAGAATCACGATGAGTCTGATCTAGATGGCGAGACCCTGTAGACCCTGTAGACCTTGTCCTAAACACAGAAAAAGTTTGTTTCATATGCATGATAAATTCTAATTCTCCAAAAATTTATGTGTTCCTCGTGTCTCTTGCATGCCGCTTCTGGGGACTGGGTGACTTGCCGACTGCAGTGCCCTCTAGATGGATGGGAAAGCTCGGGTTCACTAATGCTGAAGGCAAGATGAGACTGCGGCTGTGGGGCTGACACTCCCTCATCCACTGCCAGCCTTAGGATCAAGCAGCTCTTTTAATTGGCAAAATCGCTGCTGGAAAAGTCTTTGTTCTCACTTCTTAAGCCCCTTCACACTTGCCCACCTTTGCCTCAACTTTTCCCTTTGCTTACACCCCCCACCACCACCTGTTTGAATTTCGATAAGTGTAGGCAATCCAGAGAAGCCTGCCTTAGCACCAAGAGAGTTCTGACCCTCCTGAACTAGCCACAAACCATATTTGTGTTGTTTGTTTAATCCTTTTCTGCAAGCATATCTCTAAGCTCTGGAGCCTAGATGTCACTAGCTCTCCACATACCACTGTTACTTAAGGCAGACATGGTACCAATCTAAAATAGTAATTCTCTGAAGTTACACTTTTGAAGTTCATCAATAATTTCAAAGAGATTGAATCTGTATGTTTTATACTTATAGATATTAAATATATTGGGAGAAATTCAGAAACTTAGAAACATAAACATCTGCCCACTAGCACCTAGGAGTGTCACGTTTTTATATATCATACAGCCAATGGAAAGCTTTGCAGTAGACTCACAGAAGAATGAGTGCCAAAAAAAAAAAAAAGAAAAAGTTAAACATAACTTGAGTATTAGTATGAAAATAATTTTAGACTTGTAGACCCTTTTTAGGTCCTGAAAGAACCCAGAGATCCTTAAACCCTACTTAAAAGGATCACTAATCTAGAGTTAGAAATTAGTTATTGGAAAATGAGCAAAGGCAACCTCTGACCCAGTATCAGGATATAGAATACTTGTGGTGCCATCCCTTGGAAGAGATGAAAAGTGAAATCAAAGGAGCCCAAGGGGCAAGCAGAAGAGTTATGCCTAAAGGCTGTGTTCTGTCTACCATTGGACATTCTAGGTGTCACCAGTGGAAGATGATCTCTAAGTCCAGCTTGCCTTTAAAGTTTTGTTGTTGTATGTTATGGAAAACTGAGCTCAGAAGCCAGGCAGGTGCTGTACCGCTGAACTATTTCCCTGGCTGGTTTGCCTTTAGAAAGCACTAGTTTTAAGGATGGAAATTCATTCCTGATACTTATTAGCAAAGTCTCCATTGTTTGTGGGAAATGTTTCTGAAAAGTAACAGTCCTCCCCTCCATAGCTGCTGCATGCTCATCTAATCCAAGACATGCCGCTTTATCTGTAAATATCTTGACATTTGTACCTAGGGATCTTCTTTCATTTTAATCAAATTCCAATACTCTTATCCCACCAAAAATAACATTAATTCTTCAGTATTATCAAACACCCACTTGGTATTCCCCAGTTGTTTCATAAATCCTTATTTGTTGTGCTGGGAGTAATTTTTTTATATCAGGATGTAAATAAGGTCCACATGTTGCAGTAGTGTAATATGTCTCCTTATCTCTTGGGTTCCTCTTTCTCTTTTGTTTATATTGCAGTTACTTTGTTAAAAACAAAACCAGACCTTTTGTTTTGTATCATTTTTCACATTCTGGAGTTAGCTAATTCCATCCTCTGGTGTTGGCTGGACAACTCTTCTGTCTCATGTGGATATGATCATATCCTATGGACCAGTAAGTAACATACCATTGTTACTTAAAGCCAGCATGATAAGCTGCATATGTCCTGTAGATGGATCGTTGATCAGCTGGTTTCTTTGGCAAAAACATTTTATAGATGGTATCGTGTTCTCTTGGATCTCCTTAAGAGGCACACGGCCTCTTGCTGTGATGCTGATATTGGCAAATGAAAGTCAAATTAGATTCATTGGAATTGGGGGGGGTCTTCTTTATTAAATTAAACCTCTGAGATCTCCAGGAATTTTCTGTTGTAGTGACCAAATTACACAACATTAATGATACACCTAGAAGAATATCACTTTGTCCAGGAAGAGGTGTTGCAAAGTTAATTAAAACAATAATCTTTGGCGTTATTCAATTTTAATATCTTTGTATGTAACCCTCTCAGAAAAGCATAGCTATTTCTTTCATTATTTCTCCCTTTAATACTAAATTCTCTGAGGAAAGTGTGTTATTGGGGCACTTTGTTTGTTGATAATGATCGTATCATCTTTTAAAACCAAGACAGCATAACCATTACGTATCAGGCTGTGCCACAACTATATTTTTGTTGTCTGTGCTTGTAACTAAGTTGTCTTTTGCTTATGTGCTCACAATTTCTATTTAATAACAGACTATCTCACTAAGAACATCATGCCCTTGATGAATTGCAATACGTTCTTAAGCAAGGCATTCTCCCTAAAAGCTATAAACATTTAAATATGAAATAATCTAGAGTCACAGATTCCCAAAAGATCCAAACCTATAGGAACTAAAATGAGAAAAAAATCTAAAAGAGCTCCTTAATTTACAAAATAGACTTTTTTTATCAAACCTCCCTTACTGCAACCCACGAGAGACATTTGGGACCCCTAACAATAGATCTAGTAAAAAGTTGTACAGGAACTGAAAAATGTAACTGTTTCCTGAGAGAATCCTCCACACACAGATAACAAACTTCAATAATAATTCTAACAAAAAGACTTTGCTCTTATTCCTTTATAAATATGCTTGCTGTTCTCTGACTTGTCCCAATTCAGCCAGAAACAATGTGACTGCAACCTCCGCTGTTATCCCTACCAGTATTAATCATCTCCAAGGTGATTTCAGTTTCCATGGCAATGGTAATATTTATTTTTGTGCTCTAGCACTGGCTGGTCTCTAATGGTTGAGATGGCAAAGTAATCCTGAACCATTTACCTGCAGTCAGAAATTCTCATATCACTGGCATTTGGAATCACGTTTCATAAATTTCAAATATTAGTTCTAACTTGTATTCAGAAAACTGGATTTCAAAGGTATTCTCAGCCAATCTTGTCTTTTGGTTCCAATTTACCAGGCTTTAAATTCCAAAGGCTTTCATTGACTAAAGATGGTCTTTGTTTTCATCCAAATTTTCAGAACTTTATGCATGCATAATCTATTATATCATAAATATGTGGAAATAGACTCAGGAGACCTAGGTATAACCTCTTCAAGAAAAAGAAATATTAAGCACAACTTTACATATTCTTTAAATCAAAAACACTAAGCAAGCTTAACTGACATTAAACTCAATTTTGTGAATTTCATTAAAGTTAATAAAATTCAAGAGTGAATTGTAAATGAGAAGTCTCTGATCTTTCCTCTCTTCATCAGAAGTAATAAATATTAGAGCAGCTATCAGAGGTTTCCTAGAAAGTGTCCAGAACAGCGACAGAGAGCAGGCTGAATGGAAAAGACTTTTCTGAAAACTGCCCAGGGGATGCTTTGGGCTTCTTCGTGCTCCAAATTAACACTGTCTCCATCTCTTCATGCTTCTCCACGTTCCTTTTGTCCTGTACATCTTGTTAAAATCTTGGATCAACTCTTTTGGAGTGATAAAATTTAGAAAGCTAGCTCTTCTAGGGCTTTTGAAAGATCATGCCCTGTGTAGGTTGTCTCTTCACTCTGGAGATTGTTGGTTTGGTGACACAGAAACATTCAACGTGGTGTAATCGCATCTGCTGATCCTTAGTATTATTCCTTCTGCCCATGAGTTCTGTATGGGAAGCCTGTGCCTACGACTTCAAGCATTTCCCTATGTTGTGTATCCAGCAATGTGAAAATTTCTGCTTTTTGTCTTTGTCTCATTTTGATTTGATTTTAGTATAGGGTAAGAGATGTGGCTCTAGTTTACTTTTGCCAGCTATTCATCTGCTAGAGCAGTAATGTCTAGAATACATAAAGATTTTTAGAGATTAGTTCTTCGCATAACAAATGACCCAGTTGAAACTGGTCCAATTAACTGACAGGCTCTTCTCAAAAGAAAAAATACAAATGACCAAGATGTACATGAAAACTGTGTTCACCATCATTAGCCATTAAGGGAATGCAAATGAAAACAATAAATCAACACAACGATGAGACTCCTTCTTACTGCTGTCCAAATGGCCATCAAGAAAACAGAACACAACAAATCCTGGCAAAGAGATGTGCAAAAGGAAACCTTTTCCACATTGTTGGAGGGGATGGAAACCAGTACAAGTGTTCACAGAAGTAAGTATGGAGATTCCATTTGAGGGGCTGGGGAGATGGCTCAGTGGAATAAGCACTTGATCCAGCTTTTCCTCTCCTGAGTGTACTGGAGGTGTCTCCCCTTTACAGCCGGGATTCTCAGGAGCTGCTAAGTTGCAAAGTGCTTTCAGAACATTTCCTGCTCAGCTCTCTCTCTTTGACTGTCAAGTAAGTAAATACATGGACAAGCCTAGGATGACAGCTTGATGTCAGCCATGAAAACATAAGCAGTCTAAAGAGATGGGGTGGGGGGTGGTGAAATAGTGACAGATGCGGAGCCTGGAAAGTTGCGGGGTGTGACTCTGGTCCCACGTGGTAGCAAACAGGCAGGACCACCAGAGTTATCTCTCCCCAGGTTTAGTGACTCAGAAAAAGTATTTAAACCAAAGGCAAAGGTATAGTTTGCCACTTTTCTAGATTGCTTTGGTTTTGGGACCTAACCCTGTACAATGTGGGATCGTTCTCAGAGCTCCCTAAAGGACAGAGTTGACAGCGATATATCATACCCATGTTTGTGGCAGTGCCGTTCACAATAGGTAAGCTCCGGAAACAGCCTGTACAGATTCCCACCAACCAATGAACAGATACAGAAAATGTGGAATAGATACACAGCAGAATGTTTTCAGACGTAAAGAGGAGCCAAGTCATGCCGTTGCCAGGAAAACAGATAGCTCTTGAGGTCATAATGTTAGCTCAAAAGTAAACATAATGTGGTTTCTTCTCTATGAAAGCTCAAACTATTTAATCAATTAATGAGGAAAATAAAGGGGCAAAAGGAGGGAAGGTGATAAGAGGAAAGGGAGAGAAGGAAAGAGCACTTCCCCCTAAAATGTAGCTATTTTATGCAACAAATGCACACTATTCTTTAAAATACCACACCATGTAGACACTTTGCGTTCTGTCTGTGCAGACTGGCCTTAGCTCTTTCTTTTGCCAAGGATAGGAAGGATCCCACATGATGGCACTAGCTGCTCTTAGAAAGCTGTGCCCATAATGTCTGGGGCAGGAGGTGGGGCAAGATGTGAGCAGGACAGGTGAGTAAGACGGGGCCAGTGGGCAAAGTCCTGTGTCGCACTGGGACCTCTATCCGTCACCCCTGTGAGAGCCCCCACCCCACTGGTGTCTCCAGTGTTGACACCTGGCATTTGTGCTCACACAGGATAAGTTTAGAGAAACTGAGAGAATATGAGGTGTTCAAAGCACACCCTGCAAGAAGATGGAAGGAGAAATAACAAGATTTTACCCTATTTGCTGCTCAAGGGCACAGTGTAAAACAAAGAGCATCCTCTTAGGTTACACATAGCTGGCTTTTGCTCCATCTACTTCATTCCTTAATGAAAAAGCAGTGGACATCTCAGATAGGAAATATGACACACACACTGAATCTTCTACCCCAAATTCCTTCTAATTCCTCCTAAATTGGAAACACTACAATAAAGTTATTCTGGTTTTCTTAGTGCTTCTAATATAAAGGGAAGTCTTTGGACCCAGAAATTAGGTTGCGTCCTGTCTAGGAAATTTCCAGACTCCCAACCCCACTTCAGAGTTCATTGTTCACAGGATAAAAGGAATCACTTGAATGAATAAGACATGAACGTAATTAGCTCAGTCCTCTTAAAGCGAGCATTTTATCTTTGCAGCGGCCATTCAGAGTGGACACTTCTGTGGGGAAGGTTTTGAAATGAAAAAGATAAGTGGACTCTCATGAACCAAATCCCTCTATGGAAGCAAGCAACGGTGACAGGGCTTCTGGAGTCGGCTGCGCTCTATTGGCTGAACAGAAATGTGAGTGATTTGGGTGTCCCTCCTTTCAGTTTGTCTCCGTTATTCTAAAACACGAATCCCATTAGGTGGAAACGAGGGGCCTTCTTCTTCCTTTCTTACCCTTAATTTTTGAGCATCTTTCTTCTTATACTAGATATTTCTCCATTTCTGTTTCCCAAACTCCAAGTCCATTGGAGCAGGAGCTGACAAAGCACAGCTCAGTGTGACCTGGCATGAAAGCTCCCCTGCTGATGTGCCCCCAGCATGGGTTTAAGTGGCTAAAATAGAGCCCAAAGCTCTGCCCCAAGGAGGAGGGTCATTACAACACCCTACAAGAGTGAGAGATCCCAAAACGACCACCCAATGAGCCTGGCATTGCAGGTGGGTTGTGGCACTTCCAGGTGCCCTGTAGGATGACCCCATGAGGACAGAGGGCACGCAGGAGCAGTGTCACGTACGCAGTGTCAGCCTCGCAGCCCTACTCTGGCTCTTGAGGCAGTGTCCCTGTGAAGGCCTATGCTGTCTTTTCAAGACCAACCGCAACTTGATTTTATGTCCTCAACAGCATTTTCAACTTGATTTGGAAAACTTCAATTATGGGGTTGTATACTAAGCAATACAAAGTGCTGGTAGCAAGTCACCTCACCTTCCTGTCTCTGGAGAAACCATATGTTCCAGACCAGGGGAGGAGGAAAAGTCAGAGCACTGGGAGGAAAATATTGCAAAGATAGAATCATGGAAAGCCCCAGGCAACCAGTGTAAGCAAGTACTGATATTAATCTACAACACTGGACATGAACTTGTGTGATCCAGTCAGAATGTCCTGTGGTCCTATTCCCTCTCTCTCTGTCCCTCCCTCTCCTCTCTCATCCCTCCTCTCTTCTGTTTCTCTTTCTTCCTCTCCCCATTCCCTTTCTTACTCCCTTGCATTAAACAAAGAAATCATGACTCCTCTTCAGACAGCCTCCCTTCCAGAGCTGACCTTTCATTTCCTACAGTGACTGAAAGACTCGCCCTCCGGCTGGCAGGGCCCTGGAGCCCAGGCCTCCCCTGTGGAAGCAGGGTGGGAAAAAGTTGCTTTGAATGGGCCTCTTCTTGGTTGGCCCTTTCATTTCAAGTGAATGAATTCAGATGAAAGAGAATATTTTAGAGGAGAAAACTAAAGGCACTTGAAAGCACTCCACCGGTGGCTCTGAACTGCTTCAGGGCCCCGCTACACTGTGCCAGCATCAGAACTCCCTCCTCTGTCCCTGGGGTGCTAGTCCCTGCCATGGCTGGACTCCCTGGTCCCACTGACTTTACTCATATTCTACTCAGTCCCTACATTCCTGGGGAAATGCACTTCTTCGCCAAGACACCCTGTGGACTTGCAGAGCCCTGAGCCAGAAGAAGCTTCACCTGTGAACTGAATCAAAGCCCTTCTTCTCACAGAATAGACTGCTGTCCAGTCTGGGGAAACCTGAATGAATGTTTGCTCCACCACGTGTTTTGCAGGTGAATTCTCTGAAATTCAGGCAGCTCATGGAGTGAGAGAGGAGAGGCCTGAACTCTGATCACACTATGCCTGGTGTCCTTCCCATATCAGTGGAGGAGAAGCAGCGCAGCTCCCTCCAGAGCTAGTATGACGACCAGAAGAGACCGTGCCCATCCAGTGTGCAGTGCGTGTCTCACAAATATTAGCTTCTGTTATTGGAGGAATCAGCCTTTAGCACAATTTTGAGGGAGGCTCTGTTACATTTTAGAGTCCTTTTGTTCTTTCAGTTTTCCTCATTTCTTAGTGGAGGCTTCGGTCCTGCAGCCCCTCGGGGCCCATCATCAACACCCCAACTTCCTGGAGCTACCCCTACTTCCCTCTGAGAACATTTAAGTCCCATCTCCAAATCCACCAAACACGTAGCACTCATGAATCATGCTCTCCATGGAGCAGGGAATGTTAAAACCAAAGATGCTTCCACAGAAATATCTTTAAGAGGCTGTGTAGCTATTCAAAAAAAAAAAAACCTTACTTTATATTTAAAACCCAGACAACATCTCATCCTCCATCTAAATTTAAATGTCTGCTTACCAAGCCTCCACACACCATGCTAGGACTAACCTTAAAATGAAGGAAGAGGCACGTAGGTGTGAAGGGCTTCTGCTGCCAGGTAAAGTATTGGCGTGAAAATGATGGTTTTCTTTGCCCAAATTTGCATGAATGATGAACACTAGGACTGGACCAGCTGTGTTAGTCAACTGGGGTTAAAGGGACATAGATCGGTGCATAAAGGACATCTATATGGTGCCCATAATTTTTTATTTTATTTTACTTTATTTTATTTTATTTCTGCCCACTGGCCATGCTCCTTGGTCCTTGTACCTGCTCTCTCCCTCTAGGATCTCTATTATCTTTAAACTTAGAGCCTAGATATGTAAGGTTTCTTTTTCAAATGAATGCAAATAAGAAAACATAGTGTGGATGAAAGAACAGATGAGATTTCACTGAGCACCTTTTCTTCCTGCGGAGAAACTTCAGCTCTCTACGCACACAGCACAGCCTCCACTGTCCTTCTGCAGAGGCAATCAAGGGGTCCCATGGCTCTGATTCCGGTGTGTTTTAGCAGAACAAGGGATTGAACTCAGGCCCTTATGCTTGCCAGGAAAGCGCTTATTCTACTGAGCTGTCTCCCTGGCCCCCATACTTTATTTTGGAAAATACTATACTAAGTGTCTGTGCAAGGGCTGGTTATGATCTCAATAATCCCTATCCCTTGGGATATGCAGGGGTGGGCAGATTTCTTTGAAAACATTCTATACTTTAATGAAATTCATTAAAATAATTTTATACTGGGGCTGGGGAGATGGCTCAGTAGACTAAGCACTTCCCTGGCAAGCACAAGGGCCTGATTTCAATCCCCAGTTCTGCCACCACCACTACCAACAAAATAATAATTTCATACTTTCAGGCATAAGCATAAAATGTCTATATTATGAGTATAAATGTCTGTACTTTAAAAAAATTCACTTGCAGAGCATATAGTAGGAATGAAAATTCATACAGGCTTCTGCAGATGGGACACCAGTCTATTCTGTAAGAAGGACTTTGGCTTAGTTCACAGCTAAAGCTTCTTCCAGGTCAGGGCTCTGTCTGCCCACTGCAGTCTTGGTGGCTTTGCTGTGGAGAGGTAGAGGTCCTCAGTGAAGTAGGGGCTGGGTGGGGTCAGTGGGACCTGGAGTCCAGAAAAGCCATGTACCAGAAGCATAAATCACTATTCCAACAATCAGGGAAGACAATGAATTGCAAACCTCAGGACACCAAAGGCCAGCAGCTCCTGCTGGTTAGAGGTGAGACTTCTTTAGAATGCACCTAGCAAACGAAAGTTGGCCTCCAACAGATTTGGGGATGGCCCCTAGGACCTGCATCTTAATGAGATTCTTGGGTAATTTAAAAATAATATTTCAAAGAAAACTACTGTAAACATGTTCTTTATAGTACCTGCTTACAACTGGGGACAGATCTGCCATCAGGAAATATTTTTCTAACATCTGGAGATATTTTTAGTTGTCAGCTTGTGGGGAGGGAATCTCTACCAGCATCTCAGGAGTATCAAACATGCTTTGATTCACAGGCCCATATGCCACGGTAGCTCTGACCCCAAATGGCAGTGCTGGGAAGCTGGTATATCCTTTTCCTAAGGCCATGATGCCCTGGGAAGACCCAGGTCCACTCTGACAATAGTCTGAATTTCATCTATCATTTTCCTGTCTGTCAGGACTGTGAGTGGAACCCAGTGACCAGGCACCCACTTCTATTGGCTCCATCCTAGAAATTACTACTGAGCCTTCTGACAAGCTCAGTTCAGATACTTAGGTGGGAAGAACGCCCACTGAACACCAGCTCGTCTCTGAGGCTTGGGAGGCAGCAGGACTCCGGGCTGGGAGGGTGGTTGGCTGCTGAGTGGCCAGCTTTGAATCACCATGGTCTTTGGCAGACACGCTGGTGCTGGAGAGATTTCTCTGTGGATTTCCATGCTGCTTGCAGTTCTCAAACACTGGAGTTGGAATCAAGAAGATGATAGGAAAGCATGATTAAACTAGAAAGCTGTGCAGGATTTGCTGACCAATTATGTCTGTCTGACTTTGCTCAACAATTCAACAAACAGCTTAGTGCCAGGCAAGGCAGAAAGCAGAGGGGAGGATTCAGAGTTGGATAGGACAGGCCCTGCCTCAAGGGCTCACAGCCTCAGCTGTCCTCACCTCTGTTGGGCTGCTCTCCATGTGCTCTTCCTTCTATTTATGACTTACTTCTACTTATTGGCTGCTTAGGACTTGCAAGGGTAAAAGGACCCAAAGAGACCAATCTAGGAGTCCCAGAAAGGGCAACAGAACAATGTCCCTCTTCAGAGGAAGGTCCTGCTAATGTATCATTTACAAACTTAACAGGCTTCAATGGGGCTATTAAACACTGGATGTCAACAGACAAGCATGATCTCAGTCAGTGCCTCTTATTTGTAGGATGTGCCCCATGGCAAGAGAGGTAACTACTTGCCTGCTTCATTCCTGTAACCACAGGATGGAGTTATTCAGAGTAAGACACACTGATATGTAACACACCGGAATCAGAGCCATGGGACCCCTTGATTGCCTCTGCAGAAGGACAGTGGAGGCCGCGCTGTGCGTGTAGAAAGCTGAAGTTTCTCCGCAGGAAGAAAAGGTGCTCAGTGAAACCTCATCCGTTCTTTCATCCACACTATGTTTTCTCCTTTGCATTCATTTGAAAAAGAAACCTTACATATCTAGGCTCTAAAGATAATAGAGATCCTAGAGGGAGAAAGCAGGTACAAGGACCAAGGAGCATCGCCAGTGGGCAGTGTTGATTTCCTAAGCCAAAGCTTTAAGGATATCTGTTGTATGGCAAGGGATTCACCTTTAAACACTGTATGTGTTAACGTATTTCTGGGCTATGTAAACAATAGCACTATAAAGAAAACAGCTTCCCAGGTAATACTTACCACCAACCAGATTGCATATTCACCATTGTTTCACGGTTAATTCCAAACTCCTACTTCTTGATCTGAAGTCAGCTCTGCCCCACCCCCAGCTCTTCATCCTGCATTTCCACCTGCTCCTTCCTCCCACAGCCTCCCCTTCCCTTCTGGCTCAGTGTCCCATTTCTGCAGAACCTCCTCCTCTTCTCTCCCACAGCCTGGGCATCTGTGAGCAGGGAGGGCTAGTGTGAGCCGACAGTCAGGTTAATTCTAGACCACAGTTTCACTTTGGGATTGTCCACATGGTCCCTAGATCTTCAGCTGTTTTCATAACCATGCTTCTTTAAAAGTGCCTGTTACCTAACTGTGTGCATCAGGGATTTCAGTGTTTACAGTGGGCATGGATGACAGAATTGAGTGAGAGCAGAGGAGGAGAATGCCTTCATTCTCCTCCTCATCATTGTGTTGGGCAGTATTTCCCACTACTGAAGTTGTCCTATTACCAACCTCATTAAATTAGGACTATATCTCCTATAATCTGTGGTTCCTGGTAAAAAGTGAGCAACTGAGAAATGTGTGCAGGATTTGGGGGACAGAATTAATCAGCAGCATCTTTTCCTGAAAGCCAACTTAAATTTCTTTACTTCTTCCAACTGTTGTGCTTGCCTTGCGGCCCTTGTGTACCAAGAGCAGCTCCCAGCCATTCTCCAAATCTGTGGATCCGTGGACTTCTTTGTAGACCTCTCCATCCACTGCACTTTGAAGCCCTCCTCCATGGCTGGATGGTTTTTGTGTCTCTAATTAGCCCAGTTCTGGGCTTTGGGAGTTCTCTTGTCAGGCCATCAGCTACCCAGTGCCATGGTCCACCACAAAACTGTGACAGGTCTAACTCCTGCAACGACTCCGTTGACTCCTGATTCTCAGAGATTCAGCTTTGTTGACTGAGACAGGGATAACCAGAGCTAAGGATCCACAAGGACGGGTGAAGCAGAGCTTCTCTCTGCAGACCTGTGATCTCGGAGTGATCTGTCTACCCGCACATGGACACATGGTGAAGCTGAAGGGCAGAAGCATGGAGTCAAATTGGGACCAAGGTCACACAACTCATCTTTCATTGTGACAATTGCTATATTGTTAAAGCACTGCTCCTAAATTAGCACACTTACTAAAAAATATGTCAAAGCAATAATGTGTACTTTATTTCATAGAGCTATTTTAAAAGGCAAAACTGTTGTGATTATTTTGTTTAATGTCTCTAAGAAAGCTAGATGGGAATCAAACAAATTCTGAATTTCACTCTCTTTAAAAAATCAACAATGAAAGACTATCAGGATTTTTTAAAAAAGCAGGACCATAAAGAACATCAAAGTCAAACCTGAATCTGAAATCACTATGGCAACATGACTACCCAAAATGTGTTATTAATTTTGTGGTTCACTGAAGATATTAGCATCTTCAGTATTTAAAAATAAACACTCATCTCAAGATGTTCATATTCATATTTTTAACAAATAACTATGTCAACTCTGGAGTAGAGCTTAGCTAGCAAGACAGACATACAAACACTGGAATTTCCTCGCTTCCAGTTTAATTTTCCTTCTTTATATCAAATTTGCATTTATTAAAAATAGAAATAGAATATGTGTTGATGGAAGCACTCATAGTTGTGTGAAATTATTTTCTGAGTGGGAGAGAAAAAAGCAGAGGTGGTGGGAACTGCTGTCCTGGTGGCTCGGGTGTGGACCCCTTGGTAACAGGGTGAGCCGGTGCTGGCTCTGGGCCTGGCCTGGAAGGACCCTGTCACTCAGGCACTGTGTCACTCACCAGCTGTAAGCCTAGATAAGTCCTGTCACTACTGCCCTGGCTGCTGCCTCATCTGTTAAGAGGCAAGTGTAGCCAGGCAGTGTCGGCAGTGTTTTTCTGTCCTTAAGTCCTTCTTATCCTTTCATAGCACTGAATCATGTTGTAATGTAATGGCACGAATGAAATTTTGTTAGGGTTACTGTCTCGGCATAACTCTACTCTACTTTTCTTAATGCATTGAATTGTGATTCTGGCAAATCTCCAGGTCCTGTGGCAATCATTAGCAAACTGGACTTTTTTTTTTTTGGTCCCTCTGATGCATACTTGACCAATCTTCAGAGTCCCTTAGCTGGCTCCTTCAGATACTACAGGGCTTCATTGGCTCAGCACACAAGATTCCTGGTTGTGCCATCCTAGAGAAGACTGATGGAGGGCCATGGCCCGGCCACCTTGAAGTACATACAGCCTCCCCTTCCCTCGTTTTCCTCTTCCACCAGACTCTAAACGGCTCCACTCAACTCCCAAGCTTTCTTATTTCAGGAGCAACAACAGCTTAGCTCTGGTTGATGAACTGCTGGCCACATCCTGAAAGAGGCCTGGGGACTGGCTAGAGAGGAAAGAGCAAGCTGGCCCCTCTGCCTCCCGGCTGCTCTGCATCCACCTAAGTTGTGGGCCAGAGGTGGAGACGCACAGTAGCAGCCTGTTGCTACAAGGCCAAGGCTGCATGCTAAGGCAGCCGGAGCAGCTGGCGGGAATCTGGACCTGATAGCAGCTCTGAGCCGCTGCCCAGCTAGACACAGCCCAGATTCCTCTCTGGAGAGGTCAGAGGCCTGCCTGGCTTACGCCTTAGGAATTCTGCTGCAGGATCCAGCTTTAGTCTCAGAATATACACATGGACACTCCAGGAACAGGCTAAATAAGGGGCCAATGGGTATAATCCAAAATAGGAACAGGCACAGAGAAATACAGCCACAGGCCTCAATGCCCTTATGCAGAGCCACAAGTTCCATACATACAGCCAGAGCAAGGGGAATGCAGACAGACTTGCAGAGGAATGTGGCTGCCTTGCAGAAAAATCATGGAGCAAAGCACAGGGCCTTGGAGTGGAAAGATGGGAGAAGAGACGAGGATCACCTTGAGGGAGTTGGAAGCGCCCTCCCTCTCTCCCTCTCCTCTTTTGTGAGCTGAACCTGAAAAGGGCAGAGCAATCAAAGCAATTAAAACCATTGGTTAAAAGTAAATACAAGTTTTCAAAACTTGGCCATAGTAATTGCTCTCTATGCTTTCTATTAGTGTTGCATATTAGGAACTGTGATAGTTCTTATGTCTCACACTGATGAGTGCAGGCAATTTTCAGTCTTCAAGATCATGGCCATCAGGGCAGGAGGTTGAATATAGATTAGACATTTATTACTCTGGTAGCTGAATACTGGCCTCGCTAAAGGTCCACACCCTAACACTCAGAACTTGCAATTCTGTTCTCTCACATGGTCAAAGGAACTGTGCAGCTATGATTAAATTAGGGATTCTGAGATGGGGAGAAACTACCACACCACTGTGCGGACCCAGTGCAATTGCAAGGGTCCCTCTAAGAGAGAAACCAGACATCATGGTGGTAAAAAGGTGATGTGATGGTAGAGTAGGGAGCAACCGGAAGATGCTACAGAGCTGGTTTTGAAATAAGGGATGGAGCCATGAGCGGAGGGATGCAAGTGGCCTTTAGAAACCAGAAAGGCCAAGAGGATGGATTCTCTTCCCGAGCGTCTTCAGAAAAACACAGCTCTCCCCGCACTCTGGCATAGAATTCTGATGAGATAATGCATGTGTTGCTGTAAGTCACTAAGTTTACAGAGCTTTGCAAAGTGACTGTAGGAAGCTACCACTCTGGGGTTTTCCACCTCAGAAGAATCTACGTAGACTAGCGGTTGTGATCCTACAGCTGGCTATTAGCTTTGAAAGCTCTAAAAGGCTCACTGTCACTGTCCTAGGCCACGCTGAGCTGGCAGAACCCAGCTCTGCCTGGAGCCAACCCCAGAAGCCTTAAGGTAAGAGCCAGGTGGGCCATTTCCGAGGTCTCCTTTCACCCATGCCTGGCCCCTCTCTGCCTTGTCTGCTTCTTCACCCATGTGCCAGGCCTCTCACTCCTCACTACTGATGCACATTCTATGTCCTATTTCTGCTGGAATATAGGCTGCCTCCTGTACATGCTAGGTTATGATGAACCTCTCTGCCTAAAGAAATGTTTAAAAGTCTTGATGTTGAAGTTACAGAGTGAGAATTGAGCCACTTAACAAATTTGTGGCCTTACCCCAAGAACTTAGGAGAAGTAATTCATTTTCTCACTTGGGGGAGAGGAATAACAAGTACCTTATGCAGATGGGATTTAGATTTGAATATTGGCAAAGCATTTGGCATAGGCATTAATCACACACAGTGAATGTTAATAGTGAATACTGATGGCTTGGTGCCATTGCCTTGGAGTTATTTAGAATTTAAGAAGGCTTTTCTTTTCTTCTTCTTCTACTTCTTCTTCCTCTTCCTCTTCCTCTTCCTCCTCCTCCTCCTCCTCCTCCTTCTTCTTCTTCTTTTGTGGAACTAGGGATTGAACTCAGGGCCTTGTGCTTGCCAGGGAAGTGCTTATTCCACTGAGCCATCTCCCTGGCACAAGAAAGCCTTTCTCTAACTACCACTAGAACACAGGTTAGTGGGGGGGATGTTGGGGCCAAGACCTTTCAACAAGTCAGTCTATAACTGTATAGTCAGCATCTTACTACTCAGGGAGTTTGTAAACTATGGGTCAGTGTGTGTGGCAAAGGGCACACATGAAGGTGTGGTTTCCTGTAGGATTTCCTGGTGCTCAGGTACATGGACTGTTTTCTGCAGACCTAAGTCAGGTGAGCCAGACCAGCCACCTAGTGCCCAGGCAGGGTGGTAGTGACACCGTGGGCTACTGTGTGACTGCTGAAAGTATCTCCAGGACTTGGGGACAAAGTGTTAGGAAAGGAAAAAGCTCTGTTTTGTGCAAGTCAATCTCCTTGTCTTCCTATTGTGAAACCACAAAAGGACTCTTCGGATGCTCTTAAATGTCCACCTCCACAAAAGCAACACATTTTCTAAAGCCCCTCATATAATTATCTATGTTCTTAGTCTGTGACACTCCTCTACCATTAAAGTGATTTTCCAGCACTAACTGTCCTAGGTTTTTGTCCAACCAATTGAACTGGCCATAGGAGGTAGGTTGGGGGTGGAAGTACAGATTAAGAATCCAAAGGAGGACCATTTCCACTGACATCAGCTGGAGTGACAAACAGGTAATTAAGGCTCATATGTTTCTAATTAAAACTCTAATTGCGTCAATCTTTTCTGACCCAAATAGCAAATCACAATTCCTACTGCTAAATGAAAGCAAAATTCTTATCAATCGATGCTCAGCTCTAATGCTCATCCATTTCTGTAAAGGTCAATTGTCACATAACATGCACTACTGATTGCCACCCACAGAAAGATGGTGGGAGGCAAAAAAAAAAAAAAAATCCATGTAATGTTAGTCACTCTTGCTGAATCTTGAAGCTTTTAAAACTGCTGGTATCTAGTGATGACCATGCCAGGAGACCTTGATTGCAGCCTGTTTTTATATAATGAATTAGCAAAGGCTACTTCTTAAATGTTTTAATACTGGCTTGTATCTAGAGGATGGCAAGCCCTATGACAGTTAGTCATACAAAGTGTACAAAAGCACATCAAGCTCAGTTTCTTAAAATGCCCCTATTATACTCAGTGGAAAAGCATTGTCAAACGTGATTCATGTTCCCACCTCTCAAACAGTCATATTTTGAAGCATTGTGGAACAGGATAACATATCATTAACCAAATCGGAAAAAAGTCCAAAATCTCCAAGAAACACGAAGTCAAAGCATGACGTTGCATGCTCCCTACCAATACTCACCTAATTCCCCTTCTAGACATTTCAGCTGTTCTGTTCATTAACTGACCATGAACAGAAAAAACAAAGTCATACCACCCAAGAGGGGATAGGAAAATCTCACAGAAAGTAGTGTCAGGAAATATATTTTAATAAAAGAAAAAGACACAAAGTTCTTGGTGGGACAGGTATAGTAAGGTGATGACATACATGTGTTTGAGGCAAGTTCTAAACATCAGAAAAAAGATTTTAAAGATGCTTTCTAAACGTTTTTCTTGTGGTGCCAGGGATTGAACTCAGAACCCTGCACTTGCCAGGCAGGCACTTATTCTACTGAGCTGGCTCAGTAGAAAACTGAGCTGGCCCTGAAGTGCTCTTCTGAAAAACAAAGAGGAAGCTGTGTGCATAAGCACAGGGGCCTCTGTGAATCCAAGTGAAGCAATATCCTGGGACAGACAACCAGTTAGGGATTTTTCTAGGACACCAAGGTCACAAGCAGACGCTTCGCTCTCACTGGGGAAGCCAGTGTAGACTCATGGCCAGCGGGACGACCAGATGTTCTCCATTTCGCCTGGCTCTTTGGGAACTGAGTTCCCTGTCCTAATTGGCACCGAGTCAGGACCAACTGGGTTTCTCTCCTCCCACCCACTACCTGTTGTGTTTTCTTTTTTAAAGAGTACAAATTAGAATTAACAGTAAAAAGTCACGTGATACAGAATTTCACTTCACAAAGCAATATAAATTTCACAGTATTTGTTGCAATACATAGTGTTGTCTTCCCACGAGTTATTCATATTACCAGATATATGCATGTAAAATTGGAAGAAGAAAAAAAGAAAGAACTGCATAAGAAATTAAGAAGTACAGAACAACTTAAAAAAGGAATGGATGAGACTAACAAACACACTCTTAAGTGAAATAAATCAGACCCACATGTGCAAACATCATATTGTCTCTTTAGTGTGAAAACCTGAAAGAGAAAAATAGAATTTGAAGGGTAAATAGATACTGGGAAAAGGGAATAGACTCATTCAAAAGGAGGCACCAGGGAGATAGCTCAGCAGAATAAGCACTTGCCTGGCAAGCTCAAGGGCCTGAGTTCAAAACCTGGTTTCTGAAAAAAAAAAATCTCCATTTATTCAAAAGGAAAGAGTTACTGAGTTGAGAAGAAAGACAGGAGAAGGAGAGGGGAAAGAGATTTATCTATGTATGTAAGCAAGATCATTTGGACAACTATGCAACAGTTGGACCTTTCTTTACCCAAGACTTACTTGTCTTACTTTTCTCCACAAATGCTCTTTTGTTACTAACTCAAACTATCCATTTTGCCCAAAGTCCTGTAGTCCCAGTGAACTCTCGGCCTTCATCTCCACTCGCCCTAGGTTACCTGTGGGAAATTAAAAAGGAGCTTTCTCAAAATGTTTTACTGTCACCATTATCTTCAAAGAGAGTCTTGGGTACAAATTCTGTGCACAGTCAGTGTGTCTCCAGAGCTCATACCAGGGGCTTCTAGAAGCACACAGACCCATGCTGTGCACCCACAGTGAGCAATGGGACTCTGTCACTGAGATGCACAGCCAATCTTATCTCAGGGATGCAGGTACAGCCCCAAAGTTGGGGACCGCAGACCAGGGAAGCACTTATAGCTGTGGGCTGAAAAAGATTGCACATCCCTCAGATTTGCCTCAGCCTCTTGTGCTGCAGATTTGCATATGTATAAATATGCTCAATCCTCTTTCATGTCCCTTTGTATATTGCAGAGAACTTTCAAGATGGATTTGTTGGTCTTTGTTAAAAGCCAGACTGACCTTTCAAAAGTGGAAAATGCGATTGTGTCACTATGTGGCTCAGAACTCTTCAATGCCTTTCCATTCTCTTTGAACACAGGCTCAAATCTTTAATATGGGCCTGGATTCCCTGCCTGATCTGGCAGGGAATTTCTCTCTAATTTATTTTTCCTCTACTTCCTCTTCCTTTGAGCTCCTCTTACTCCCCACTCTGCTCTTGCAGCAGATGTTAAGACCGTTATAATAAGAGAGAAGGAGAGAGGCTGAGCCCAACCCCAAACACAACAAGGACATGTGGCATCCATAGCCAACACACAGATTTGGCATCAGCGGTAGGAAATTACTAAGAGAAGGCTTCGAGGGTAGGGGTTTTCTCGCTGAGGGTAAGCCAGTGTGGTCAGATCCCAGGAGCAGGGGATTCTGGGATGAGCAGGCCAAAGAGAGAAGGGGGCCAAGTTCAAGACTTGTCAGGAAGAGGACTCAGGAAAGCCCAGATGAACTTCTATCCAGGAAGAATCTTTGTCATTGCACACCTTGCTCCCTCTCACATCCTCCCCTTGGTTGCTGTTTCCCTCCTCAAAGAGAATCCCCCAGGCTCAGCTCCCAGTGCCCCAGCCCATCAGCAGCTTTCCTGGGCTCCTTGGCCTCCAGACCAGGTCTCCCTAACTAAGATCACCAGCAACCATCAGCTCTGTCTCTGAGAAGGCCAGATGTGGTGGCACAGGCCTGTAATCCTAGCACTGGGGAGGCTGAGGCAGGAGGATTGTTGTGAGTTCAAGAACAGCCTGAGCTACAAAGTGAGCCTAAGGCCAGCCTGAACTGCGTAGTGAGACCCTGTCTCAAAAAGACAATATATATATCTGTCTCTGAGAGAAGACGAAGCTCTCCACGAGACATCGTCAACCCGCGCAGGGAGCACATCAGCACCAGGCTCCTGGAAACCTGGGTGCGCATTTTAAAAATCCTAACCGTGAAATAAAAGATTATTTGTTACACTGTTTTGCAACTTAAGGATAAGGTACAAAAACGATGTTGAGGACTCAGTGTTTTGAAAAGATTAACACACAATAAATGGGTAACACTGAATTCCTTGTTCTTTACCTGGTTCTTTCAAACCTGCCTGCCTGCCTTCCTTCCTTCCTTCCTTCCTTCCTTCCTTCCTTCCTTCCTTCCTTCTTTCTTTCTTTCTTTCTTTCTTTCTTTCTTTCTTTCTTTCTTTCTTTCTTTCTTTCTTTCTTTCTGGTTTTTGAGACTGGATCTCACTATGCAGTTCGGGTTGCTCTTGAGCTCACTTTGTAACCCAGGCTGGTCTCGAACTCACAATAATCCTCCTGCCTCACCCTCCCTAGTGCTGGGAAATCTGCATAATTTCAATAGGACTCCTGGCTGATTTCTTACATTTCACACAGAAGGCAGAGCTTGAGATTTTTCTCTTTAAAAAAAGTAAAATTAATGTTAAGGTACACTGTAATATTTTCTAGACTATTTGATAGCATTTTCTTCTATATTTAATGGTATATTCATATAACTATGACTCCTTAGATGGTATATTTCTATAAACATCTGCGAAGGGCTGGGGAGATGGCTCAGTGGAGTAAGCTCTTCCATAGCAAGCGCAAGGGACTGAGTTCAATCCCAGGTTCCACCAAAATATATATATATATCTGCTAAGAAAACACTCACAACTTGTTCTAAAACAGACGTGATCCAATGTCACCTCCAATT
Organism: Ctenomys sociabilis; assembly: GCA_004027165.1. NCBI lineage: Eukaryota > Metazoa > Chordata > Mammalia > Rodentia > Ctenomyidae > Ctenomys > Ctenomys sociabilis. The sequence goes on along the minus strand of PVKA01013880.1, from coordinate 16,775 downwards.
TATTTTTCTAACGTTACCTTAAGCTCTGAACCTTCTTCAGTAACAAATATCTGAAGACATCAGAAAAGTCTATATTAGGGGATTTTAGAATCATATATTTCTCACAGTTCCGTTAAGTTCAAGTGGACACTTGACATTCTTCCTCTGCACTTTTCTTACAGAGGCTTCACTTACAAACTTAATTTTGAGAAAGTTTAATTATTTTGGCTCATGACATATTTCCTATCCAAGCCCAGAGATGACACATGGGTGACCTTGGTTAAACAGCTTAGTTCTAAAATGGTTATTTTTCTGATTTGTCAAACTAGGATGAGAGGGATAATATTTCTTTCAGTGTGAAAAAAATCTAGCTCTGAAAGCACAGTAAAGCCCCAGTATAGCCAGAATCAGCATACATAGTCGTCACTGCCCACTGTTCAGGTTCAGAAAACAATACCCCTAAAGTGTTTTTTTTTTTTCATGCTGAATGCCTGTGCATGAAATGTAATTGGAAGACCTTAGACATTACTGTACAATTATGTCTGTCACGCAGATACAGTGTTGCAAATGTCCTTCTCTGCTCTACCCCACTGTATTCCAAAGAGAATAATTTACAAGCCATTGTTTTTGCATTGGGCACGTTCAACTCCTCTGAAAGTCATCTGCTACCACTGGAACTATCAACATTTCCCCATCTTCCGATCCCCACTAAAGAAGGGCATTGCACTCCCGAGCTTTGCTGCTAGCCCAGTAGGCACTTGGCTATGATGCCCTGGTACTTGGGAAGAAGTTTACATCTTTTCCTCCCCTTAATCAGCCAATGCCAGTTAATTTCAGTGAACTCCCAGAGAGTGAAGGGAGGTTTCCTCCCCACTCCTACCTATACCACACAGCCCTAGCGTATACTGTTCCGAACCAGCCACTATTTCACTCATTCTTTAAGGCCATAAGCAATGTCACAAAAAACAAGAAATGTACCTTCCCAATAGCATCCAAAAATTGAAATGCTTAGGAATCAATATAACAAAGCAAGTAAAGGATTTGTACATTGAAAATTACAGTACTCTGAAAAAGGAGATTGAAAGGAATATCAGAAAATGGAATGATCTCTTTTTATGAACAGGAAGAACCAACATAGTAAAAATTGCTATACTCCCAAAAATGTTTGTACTATAATTTAAATTGTTTATTTAGCTTACCAGTATTTTTATTTTTATTTTTATGGGTTTTTTTGTGGAACCAGGGATTGAACTCAGGTCCTTATACTTGCCAGGGAAACACTTATTCTACTTAACCATCTCTCTGGCCCCCTATTTTCTTTTGTTAAAGAGAAAAATGATATAGAATTACAAAACAAGATAATAGGATATTAACAATAGTTATTATATTTCTTATTGTTATCTTCAAAGTAGTTGCTCAGATTACCAGATATAAGCATGCAAAAATAGATCAAATGATATGTGCTCCCACTGTTCTTTTCAATGAACTAATAGAAATTAATAAAACAATTATCTTAGCTATTATATATATATATATATATTTCCATTCCTTTTCCCCATTCCACTTGTTCTTTCCTTTTGAGCAGTTTCTTTCTAATTTACAATATCTTCTGGATCTTATTTACTCACTGGAATGATGTTTATATATGTGAGACTGATTTGTTTCACTTATGATGGTCATCTCTAGTTGCTTCCATTTACCTATAAAGTCTCAGAGGTATCCTCCTTTATAGCTAAGTAGCACTCCATTGCATAAAAATATCACAGCTTTTTATCCATTCTCCAACTGATGGGCATTTGGGTTGTTTCCAAGATATAGCTATTAGAAATTGTGCGGCCATAGCCGGGCGTGGTGGCGCATGCCTATAATCCCAGCACTCGGGAGGCTGAGGCAGAAGGATTGTTGTAAATTCGAGACCAGCCTGAGCTACAAAGTGAGCTCGAGGCCAGCCTGAACTGCATAGTGAGACCCTGTCTCAAAAAGACAAAAAAAAAAAAAAAAAAAAGAAATTGTGCGGCCATAATCAAGGGTGCACATATGTTGCTAGGGTGTGATGTTTTCAGTTCTTCTGGAAAAACACCCCGAAGGAGAATAGTGCAATCATGATCAAAATACCATTTACATACCTCAAAGAACTAGAGAACACTTTCCTAAAATTTATTTGGAAAATAAATTTTTGCCATTTTAGGCCAGAAAAGGCCGAAAATGGCAAAAGCAAGTCTTCACATCAAGGGGGGTGCAGGGAGAATTTCCATCTCTGATTTGAAATTACACTGCAAAGCTACTGTGATAAGATCAACATTGTACTGGTAACAAAACAAACCTGAAGATTATACGAGGCAAATTACAAGATGTAGGCACAGCTACAAACACACTCAGCCACGTTATCTTTAACAAAGGGGTCAAACACATTCACTGGAAGAAAAGTAGCTTCTTTAATAAGTGGTGCTGGAGAAAAACAGATGTCTCCATGTTGAAGACTACAACTAGAGCCATGTCTATCTCCATTCACTCAACAAAGTCAAAATGCATCAAAGATCTAAGTATTGGCAGAGAAACACTGAATGCATGGGAAGAAAAAGTATGTAGAAATCTTGAAGACATAGATGTACGCAGAGATTTCATACACAAAACCCAAACTTCATGGGCAATATTTCAATAAATCAACAACTGAGATCTCATCTTATTAAAAAAGGTTTTTTTTCTCTTCAGAACCAGGGATTGAACTCAGGCCTTTTCACTTGCCAGGGAAGCACTTATTCCACTAAGCCATCTCCCCAGCCCCTAAAAAAGTTTTTACACAGAAAAGAAACCACCAACAGAATTAAAAGATAACACACAGAGTGAAAAAATTTGGTCAACAGTCCCTCAGACAAAGGAGATAGAAATCTAGAATATACAAAGATTTGAAAAAAAATTATACCCCCATAAATTAAAAGCTCAATCCAAAAATGGGCATCTGAGATGAATATGCAATTCTCTAGTGAAATACACATAGCAAATAAATACATTCAACATCATTGTTCATTTGAGAGATGCAAATTAAAACAACTCTGAGATTCCATCTCATCCCAGAAAGAACAGCTACCATCGAGGAATCCACCGATGACAGATGCTGGAGGGGCTGTGAGAGAAAAGGAACCCTTCTCCATTCTGGGTGGGAGAGCAGACTGGGGCAACCACTATGGAAATCAGTGTGGAGATTCCTCCAAGAACTAGGATTAGAGGTCTCATGCCTCCTGGTTATTCCTCTTCTAGGCATTTTCCCAGAAGAATTACAAACGTCATACCACAGCGATATATGTGCACCCATGTTTATAGCAGCATAACTGGCGATAGCTAAATCTTGCAAACAACCCAAACACCCATCAACAGAGCAATGGATAAAAAAGATGTATTTTTATACGATGTAGTACTATTCAACTATGAAGGATGCAGTTTTGACTTTTAGAGGTAAGTGGATTCAACTGGAGAACATACTCATAAGTGAAATAAATTAGTCTCGGATGTGTAAACACCCTAGTGTAAGAAGGTCAAGAATAAATAAGAGTCAAAATATACAACAGATGTTGGGAAATGGGAAGAAACTGTTCGAAAGGAAAGAGAAATTAGGGTGGGGGAAAGAGGAAAGGAGAAAGGGAAATGCGAAAAAATACATGCATGAAATTCAAAACAGCAATCCTACTAACTTCTATTAGCTCATTGAAAATAAAGGTTTGTGCTTATATCATTTGATGACTTTTTCAAGCTTTTATAGCATCTATTTTGAAGATAACAATATTAAACATATTACCATTGTTGCTCTTTTCCTATCTTGTTTTGAAATTTTGCATCATTTTTTAATGTTATTTTCTCCTTAAAAATAAAAAAAAAACACATAAATGTATTACTACTATTGATTAACATTACTGAAAAGACTTGATTTTAAATTCACCATAAAAGGAGCCAGGAAGATAGCTCAATTGAATAAATGCTTTCCTTGCCAGTGTAAGGTCCTGAGTTTGATCCCCAGTACCACCAAAAAAAAAAAAAAAAAAAAAAAAAAATTCACCATAAAGTGGAAACCACATTATGTAACAGACCTGCCACTTGTGACTACTGCAACCAGTAGTTGATAGTCCTCTTCTCAACAAGTAATCCTAATCATAAAAATAGGTAACATTTATTGAGCATGAAACATGTGACAGATATTACATTAAGCTAAGCAATATATATTTTGTGCAATCTACTAGGGTTACAATTGCTCACTGATGGTGAAATTCCCAATAGGCCATTATAATTTTTCAAAGCATACTTAATGCTATAATTAATTATGATAATTTTTTCTTTTGTAATTGAATGTTGAGTTTTGTTTGCATCACAAAACAAGCAGAATTAAAGGAATTGAGAAACATTCTGAGGGAAAAATAAATACACAAATAGCTATTCTATGAAACAGAATAAGATAGATGCCACAGGAGCTGTCAAAATAAGAGATCTCATTTCATTTAAGGAGGGCAGGATGGTGATCGGGAAAGATCTTAATGAAGAGGTCATGGTAGGGAGAACTTTGTGTGGCTGGTTCCATTTTCTCTGATCTGCAAACAGTGGTCCAAGTCAATTGGGAGAGCAACTGATGGAGGAGGAATGGGCTTGTTATGGGGGCAAAAAGGCAGGAGAGGTGGCTGGATGAATAGGAGAAAGAGAGACTGTGGTTGTGGTGAGCAAAGGCGGAGGACAAGAAGGAGGTTTGCATGCAAGGAGGCAGGGAATGTGTGCATGTCAGCCGCCCGGGGTCCTCGACCCAATCGGGTAAGCTCCGAAGTGGACATGTGCTAGCCCAGCACGGCTCCGAAGGGCAGTGATCGCGGAGTGGAAATCCAGGAGGACAGCGATCGTTGGAAACCCGTGACTAGCCCCTAGGCCGGTCTAGGCGGGAGACAAGCAGGGCCAGAGCCAGGGTGTGGGCAGCACAATGGGCGTCAGGACGGAACGAGCGCAAGGCCAAATGGAATTCCCCCTGAAATTTCCACTCCTGCCCTTAACTCCAAGTGTCAACCTGGTAGAGAGGAGGCTTTGAGTGGAACTGGGGGAGGAACGTGCGGCCACACGGGGATGGAGACCCGATCTGCAGCCCAGCATCAGCCGTCCTTAGTGCGCAGCGCCCTGCACCCACCTCGCAACTGCACGCCCCTCGGGACTGCAGCGCATCACCTCCCGTTCTCCGTCCAGAGGAACGCTTTGCCACGTGGCCCACTTTTCATGAAAGAAATAGAAATATTCTTCCACAAGTAATAAAGAAAAATAGGAATTCGACTTGAAAAGAATGCAAAGGAATTTTCCATTTATTTCTTGGAGGACTAAGAGAAGTGTGAAAAGTCCAACCTGAACGAAGGCCGAGGGCGCAGAAGCCTCTGCGGCTGCGTGTGCCTGGTGGGCGTAGCAGAGCGGGGCCGATTTAACTTTCTGAGGAAATCACATTCGAGAGGAGGCAGTTCTAACAAGGTCGCCCCTTCGTGGAAACATTGCAGTTGACTTTGCATTATCAAAATGCACAAAGGAAGAAAAATTGAAGTCTCTAACCATGCCCGTAACAGCAGAGAAATCTCATACCTGCAAGACAATAATTTAGGTTATAATTATGTTTATAATTAAGATGCACTCATTTTCTATTCTGATTTTTAAGGATGCATTAAATACTTCAAGATTTGTAAGACCAATTATCAACATTTATAACCTTCTACTTTAGAACAGGTTCAATTGGACTACCACTGTTAGCTCTTTATTCCAGAAAATCCCCCAGTGGGTAAGACCAGCAGGATTCTACATTTGCTTTTGGATTTTCTAATTCTTCTCTTCTTCTCTGTGTGGTTTGTTTCTCAATCATACAACCTATTTCTTTATACACAACTTTGAGGAAAAAATAAAAAAATAAAAAAAAATCGATATGGACCACAGAGGAAAAGGTGCCCAATTCTTTATTTACTAAATAACTTCCATTTTCTTTTCTGCTCCTTTAACTCCTTTATCTATATTCTTAAGAATCAGAATGCTAAGCACAGCTAAAGAGAACCTGATGTTAAAATCAGATGAAATTTGCACCCAGAGAATCTCTGAAATTAATCAACTAATTACACATCATCAGTTACTAGGGACCACCTAGTGATCTCTGAGATTTAGGTAAACTAATTTTATGGAATATTATATTTTGTTCACTTATTTCTATATTGTTCCAGTGTGTAAATGTCATAATGAATCTACTCCTTTGCTCTTTCTCACTGGTTGCCCCACTACCACACGAAAAATAATGGTAAGTGGGAATGGTGGTATATGTCCCCTTATTCTAGGAGGCTGAGGTAGGAGGGTTGCAGTTACAACCCCAGCTGGGCAATGTAGGGAGACCCTGTTTCAAACCAAAAGAGAAAAAGAAAAGAAAAGAAGATAAAGACCAAGAATGTAACTCAGTGTGAAGGTGCCAGATTCAAACAAACACCAAAAACAAAACACCCCATACACACACACACACACACACACACACACACACACACACATATACTGGTAGGTTCTTCACCCAGAACGAAGCTCCCATGCCCTGCCTCCCTCCCCAGGGTCTGTGTGTCATGCCTCAGAGCCACCATGGTGCTCTCAGGGGCAGTGCTACCTTGATACTCACCAGTAATGACTTCCAGAAAACATCAAGTACTGTAAATGACAATAACCAAGCAAGTTGTTTTGGCTGGAAATGAGTCATGAGACAATGACCCTGCTGTATTCCAGTTAGCTCACCCACTACCAAACAAGGATAAGAACTGCAACAAAATTTTTGGGTCAAAATATGTCAAGTACCCAATGGAACAAGCTTCAGAACAGTCAAATACAAAATTAAGACTACATCTTTTTGCTGTCACAAACTCAGAAATTGTCCCCACGAACTCTCTAGTTCTTCCTATTTTACTGTGCATAAATGGCTGGAATATATAACTAAAATGACAAATCAGCTGTTTATAGGTAAAGGGAGTGGTCTGAGTTATTCATTAGGGCCCAGATGAATCCCTTGAGTCCCTTCTAGCTTTGAAGATAAAGGGGACCTTGAGTCATGGAGTGCTAGCAGAGAATCACCCTGCAAATAGCCAGGAACTGAATAGTGTTTCACAGACAGAGCTCTGTTTCATCAACAACACAAAGCAGAACTGGGTGCAAGATCTCCTCCAGAACCTCCAGACAGGAGTCCACCCTACCTCTTACCTGATTTCAGCCTCCTGAGCCCTGGAATCAACAAGTCACTTCTGCTCTTAAGATGTTAAGTATGTTCATGTGGACCATCTTTCTGTTAATTCAACTTCCTGTCTGAACTCAATATACTTGTTTGGGTTCCTCTCCTCCTTCCAGGTCTTATGCAGAATGTTTCCTGTGACCCACACAGATGGAGAGCTATGTCAGGAGAGTTATTCTGGGAAATGTAGTTTCCACTTAGTTGGACTGATACGATATAAGTCCCCTCTATCCCACTCAAGCTCAACTCGCTATCTATATCCACTCCCGTTAACCATGTTCAACTTACAAGTAAGGACAAGACACTCTCCTATCTAACACCATGCCACAAATTCCTCATAAAGCTGAAAACAGGGTAACTCTACCTCAAAGAAGATACAGAATTCATTTACTCACCTGGGGCTGTTGTACTTTTATGTTCTAGGCAAGTGACTCAGATTCACCTTGATACCTGTAATGACTATCCTATAGCAGAGGTATTAACAGTGGCATATGGTAGAAGAAAGAAACTGGAAAAAGAGGATTAAAATAAGGAAAAAAGGGCCAGCAAGATAGCTCAGCAGACTAAGCGCCTGCTTAGGGAAGCACAGGGACCAGGATTCCTGGCACCACATGCCAAGCCAGCCTGCCCTCCCCACCCCTCACCACACTGAGCCAGCCAGTGAGACTGGCATGAAGCCCACCTGTAATCTCAGGGCTGGGAAGGCTGAAAAGAGGAGGATAAGTATGAGTCTGAGCTGCATAGTAAGACACTGTACCAAGTACATTTAAAAAAAAGGAAGAAAACGGAAACTGCCCCAGTCCTTTCCTAATAACTCAATGCATTTTCATAATTGGTGGATGTCTCAGTTACTTTTCTCTCGTTGCTGGGACAAAATACCTGACAGCCCAAATTAAGGAAGGAACGGTTTATTTAGCTCACAGTTACTGGAGGTTTCAGTCCATCGTCAGCTGACTCCAAGGCAGACTGACACGTGGCAGAGGGCAGTAGTTCATAGCAGAGGAAGGCAGAAAAATGGCAAGAGCAAAAGGGGGAGCAGGGACAACAGAGAGCAAGTCTGCCTCTCTGCCTCTCTCACGTTACATCCAGGCTGTCCACTCCGGGCTGAGTGGAGCACTCACACCAATCATCCTAGCGGTACCCATAATCCCAGCCTTAGATCATGAATTAATCACAAACTGTAGACCCATGCCTGAATGACTGCATGAGGTTTTGGAGGGACAAATGCACTAAAATAACAACAGTGGAGAAATCTGCTACCCTCCGCCAACACACCCTACCTCCTTTTCCCTCAGCAGTTCTTTGAGATAGTTTGTATAAGCATCACCCAAACACCAGTGGGGTAGGAGCTGGTCCCGAGCCAGTGGTGTTATTGGGATCTAGTAGAAATTTATGAGGTAAGAGCTAATTGAGATCTTTCTGTCAGGTGGAGATACGGAGCTCTCACCACTCCTTTTCCTCTTTGCTTCCCAGCCACCAAGAGATGGACAGCTTTCTCTGCCCCATGTTTCTGCCTTTCTCTACTGCACTACTGTAGTAGGTCCATAAGCAATGGGGCCACTGACCGCTCATGAAATCCCCAAAACTGTGAGCCAAAATAAACTCTTCTTCTGAAATTCATTAGTTCAGGCATTCTGTTGCAATGATTTGGAGGATAATGGCTGTTTGCCTGATAGTGCCAGCTATACCTGTATTTCTGAAGACCTGGGGCCTTTAGAAGTCCTGCCTAAACTGTTCTGATGTGGTTTTGCATTGACTTGTTCATAGACTGGAGAACAAAGAAACGCCCTATGGGGCCCCCTAGGTTGCAGACACCTCCTCCTGATTCACAGCAATCCAATTTCCCCTTAAAAACAAGCATCCCTCTGCCCAGACAATGCACAGCTCTTCTCACTTGGAAATTAAAATGTCTAAGAGCACCAGAGTCAGAAGAAAAACACACAGGGATAGAAATTTCACTAGTTGCTCTTTAGTGAGAAGAGTGATCACATTTCTAATCCCTTGGTTCTTAGATCTGTGAATTCCAGCTATCAGAAAAATAACCCTATGTAGTGGTCACTAATATAAAGCATGTAAGCTGCAATTGAAAAACATATCGAATGCTTAATTTTAAAAGTATTATTACAGTAAAAAATCTTGCTCAAAATATTTGTCCTTGGGTGGTCTAAGTGCCTGCCGGGCAAGAGCAAGGACCCAAGTTTGACCCCTGGTACCATATGCCATGCTAGCCCAGGGACCCCAGGCATGCTGTGCCAGCCCCTAACCCAGGTATGGTGGTACGTTCCTTTAATCCCAGCACTGAGGAGGCTGATGCAGGAGAATCTCTATGAGTCTGAACTGCATAGGGAGAACCTATACCAAATAAATAAATGAACATTTTTTTAAAAAGAATACTCCCCACTTACTTCAAATGCACTTGTTCCATCTTTCTTGCCACTTTCTGAGGCAGTTCTGTAAGTTCATTTTCCTAAGTGTCTTATGGCTACTGTGGCCATCTTATCTCACTCAGAAGGTGTCCCTTTCATGGCCATTGTTGTTTGGGGCAGAGCTAGAAGCCTTGTGGTGCCAGATCCCCCGAATAAGGTGGAGGAAGGTGCAGTGTAATAGATTTGGCAGCCTGCCTTGGCATGGGATGGCACTTACAGCTACATTCACTGTAGTTTCAATCAGACATTGTAAAGACAGTCACAAAAGAGGACTTGTAGAACTGCTTCATAAAATGGCCATGGCAATGGGCTGAGTGTGTTCAAAGTGAGGATGAGGATTTTGAGAAGGAGTAATTTTACTGTAATATTGATGCTTTAGCTTAAAGGATATTGATCACCACTCCTATACCGCATCCAGGACAATCTTACTCAGGAAGATTAACTGGGTCCTTGTGTGTCACTCACAAGTGAACCTTCAGCGAACCATTCCAGCCTTCTCTCAGGATAGCTAATTCAGGATGGTAAAGAACATGATCATGAGCTCCTGAGCTGGAGCTCATCACTGCATTTCATCAGTTTACTACTAGGAACAGGGTCCTCAATGGCTCTGGCCCTAATCACATCAGAGAATATATTTCAGATGACATAAAGGCAACTCAGAATCCTACCCATAAGGTTCTCCTCTGGATCTACTTCCAATACTAAAATGTATGGGTCAAGGTTTTACCAGAGAAACAGGGTATATAAACCTTCAGGTAACATTCTAAATTGAAACAGGTCCCAACGAACAGAATGCAGTCTTTCTGACTGATTTGAGATAACAGCAAAGCAAGGTTTCAAGCTTTTCTGTTCTAAGTGTTTTAAATGCTTAATTTATTGTATAGATGTTCAGTGAAGTTTATCTGTTATTCTGATTATTTTTAGAATTGTTGTTGCCAGCAGACGAAACCTGTGTTAAATAACCCAGTATCTACTGTTTACAGATTATTCTGTAGACAGAGAGACAGAATATGCTATGCTCTCAGCAAAACATGGAGAGACCACTGGCCTATGGCCAGCTCCTTCTGTATGTAAAATAGATAGGATCTATTTCTTGTTAAAGGTTTTTATATTTGTCTGTCCTTTCTTTTTTTTTTTTTTTTTTTCTGTCTCTGTATTTTTAAGGAAGGATCTACAGGGTGTTCAGTGTGTCATTACTAGATCAGACTCATAGTGATTCTCCTGTTTACAGCCTCCCAAGAGCTGGGATTACTGGCATGGAACCACGCCCAGTTTCAATCGCCCTCTCAGAGCACCCTCTAGGTGGGGCCAGTACGGCAGGCCAGAGGATCGAATCCCTGGCCTCTGAGCCTGCTTGCAGGTGCTTCAATCTGCTGAGCTATTCGGCCACCCCCTATATTTGACTCTCTAAGATGGACTGCTTCTCTTTTTATTTTTAAATGGGATGCAGTTATAAATTCACCTTGCCAGATTCGTACTTGCATTCTGAAGGTTTAACATCAACAAAGGGTCAAAGCTGACGATCTTTGATGACAGCGCTGTCAACCATATAGTAGATATTGCTTCATGTCGTGGAGTTTGGTGGGGCACGGGAAGAAATCCCTGCCCCTTTTCAATCTCTGGAAGAAGACACCAGCCTTCTGAGCTGTTCTGCCTCAGTCACCAGTCAACCGCAGAAGTGACAGTGTCTTCAGGCCTTGGTGGCCATGAGCCCACATTATCGGATCCTACTCCTGCCGAGTCTCAGGTGTGGGCTTCCAGACAGCTGGACCTCCAGGAGAGACAGAAAACATACTTGTCTGCTGTCACTTGCTGCAGAACCAGTAGGCTGGCCTCAGGTACCCAGTCATAGGGAGGAAAGAGAGGGACAGGGAGAGAAAGAACAAAACTGCCTTGTACATGGTGTAGCGGGATGTTATGGCTGGAGAAAGTCCCCCAAATGCCTCATGCATTCGTAGGTGGGGATTTTAGGAGAGCTCTGCAGCATGGAAACACTGTATCTGACTCACAGTAGGGTGTGGGGTCCTACTTTGGAGAGGCAGGGACGTGGTGGGGAAGGGTTGCTGTATCTCCCACCTGGCACATCCCTTCCTTCTCTGCTTCCCAGCCCCCACGATGTCACAGCTTTTCCTCTGCTGTGCCCCTCTGCCATTCCATCCTGCCTTGGGGTCAGAGGACAAGAAACTGAAAGCACAGCTTATGTAACCTCTCGTTCTTTAAGTTGTGGGTGTCAGATGTTGTGTCCTGGTGACAAGGAAATTGTAACTAATATCTTAGTGGGGATTTTTTGTTTTTGTACAGGGTCTCACTACGCAGCTTGGGCTTGTAGTGATATTTCTGTTTTTAGCCCGCCCAGCACTGGGATTAGAGGCATGCACCACCATGCCTGAACTCAGTTCCTGGCTCAGTGTGCCCCTGAGGTCAGGACCGGTGTGGCATGTGGTACCTGGGAGATTGCAACTAAGACAGGAATAAATGAACTCATGCGAGTTCATTTAAGAGGAAGGAAGAAACAATGAGTGTAGGATGCGCCTTGCCTGGGTTCATAGAGCTCACGAGGAAGAACCCCCATACCTGAGACCAAGTGCCTGGTGCTCTGCTTCCTATGAGGGGGCCAGCAGAAGTCTCGCCTCCTCAGCCAGGATGGGGAGCAGAGAAGTCTCCAGTCATGCCAATATGAGGTAGAAGACACAAGGGTGGTGCAAAGACCTTGGTTTAATTCCTGGGCCTACCGTGCTGGTCCCACCACTGGGGCGTGCTGAGATGGCAACTGACACTGGGCATGGTAGCACATGCCTGTAATCCCAGCTCTTGGAAGGCTGCAAACAGGAGGATCACTACAAGTCCAATCTAGTAGTGAGCCCCTGAATATACCATCATTTGTGGTGGAAGCAATTTCTCTAGCAAGGACATGTCATCGTCATTTGCTAAAATGAAAGAGTGCTTCAGGGGGTGAGGTGCGAGCTCAAGGTCACATGGGTGCCATAGGTAAAACTGAGACACATGGCTAGGTCTTCTGGCCGAAAGGTCATGGTGATCTTCGAGATTATCCTGCCCAAACTGTGGAAAGAAAACCCACAGCGATGGTGTATCTTACAAGACTTTGTTGGAAGCCTGACCCCAGGAAAGCCAGCCTTGGAGGAAAAGTGGTGTGAAGGGAGAAGGCCCAAGAGCCAGCACTTCGGCGGCTGTATGCTGTGTAAGCACACTTCCGAGGCACTGCTTCTGGCCTTTCTAACTCTAGTCTTGTAGTAGCACCACTGTATGTGTGTCCTCCTTTTACACACTCAGGGAAGCTGAACAAGGGAATTTAACACTGGCTAGGAAGCACCATGTTAGCTTTTAAAGCTGCAGCCTCAAGGCCAGCCAAATAGCTCAGCGGATTAAAACACCTACAAGCATCAGCGGATTAAAGCACCTCTAAGCAGGGGCAAAGGCCTTGGTTTAATTCCTGGGCCTGCCGTGCTGGCCCCGCCCCTGGGGCATGCTGAGATGGCAACTGAGACTGGGCATGATAGTGCGTGCCTGTAATCCCAACTCTTGGAAGGCTGTAAACAGGAGGATCACTATAAGTCCAATCTAGTAGTGAGCTCCTAAACACCCTGTAGACCCCTTCCCACAAAAAAAAAAAAAAAGCTGCACCCTTGCTCTGAAAGCCACGCGCTTTTCCTCTGCAACCCTGGGTTGCTGCTAAAGAGGATTTCTCCTAGCTGGTTATGGAGGGGGCTGGCTGTGTCCCCTGCCCCAGAAGTTTGAGGCATTGATTAGTGTGTGGATAAGGAATATGCCATTCAGCCTCTGAAATGAAAACTGCTTACAAGGGCTGGGGAAATGGCTCAGTGGAATAAGTGCTTCCCTGGCAAGCACAAGGGCCTGAGTTCAATCCCTGGTTCTGCAAAAAAAAAAAAAAAAAAAAAAAAAAAAAAAAAAAAAAAAAAAAAAAAAAAAAAAAAAAAAAAAAAAAAAAAAAAAAAAAAAAAAAAAAAAAAACCGCTTACAAAAACTGATTACAATGTCCTCTACTAATCTACCCAATCAACCACAGCAAAAGCATGGAATTTCTATTATAAAAAAGACTTTCTAAAAAAACTTACATAGGCAGAGATTGGGGATCAGAGGGCAAAGGCAGGGCAAAATGTTTTATAAATGGGTTTTGGATCAAAATTCTTAGATAACCAAAAAAATTTTAATTTGTGGCCATCAGCTCACTTAATTCTTCCAGTCTTTTATGCATGAAAGACCTAGGGCAGGAACTGAACAAGAGAGTGAAGGACACAGAGCCCTGCTAGTGAAAGTAGTGAAGGGACAAATAACAGACCATGCAAGCCCCCCAGACACGCACACACATACACCTGGCATAAGTTTATGGGCTTCCCTAGTCAGTCCATGGAGTAGGCACAATTTTACTGACATCAGCCACAGTGAAGTCAGCATTTCATATAAATCATAAAATTAGCAGAGGAGCCAATTCAGGGTCTCATGGGAAGAGCTACACTCAAACAGATGATGTTTGTTATATGAATTCAATAAACACAACCTCAATTTCTTGCTTTATGCAGCTTGTTCAGAGATTTAATAAATCTTCATAGAATTCAGTGGCCTCAATGGTAAGCGGAGCTGCAAGGTCACCCAGGAATGTTACAGGATTAGCATTTCCTGGACACCACTGGCATTTATTGGAAGCATTCCTAGTTTGTCAGCATTGATTTATCTTGTGTCAGTGACATTCAGGGATAACAGTAAGCTGGATGCAGATTTTTGAAGTACTGTATAGTCATTGGTGACGCTGTGCCAGGTATGACCACGACATGTAGTGGAAAGGTACATAAGAGTCCATTGCCAGCCCTCGAGACGCCCCTCACGGAAGCGCACTCATCCCACCTTTCCTGCTGCTTTCTGAAGCAGCTCTGCAGGTCTTCTTTCATGAATGTCTTTAAGGGGTCTGATCAAAAATACGGTGAATGGCGTTGCCAGGTGTCATGCAATTGAAAGGCAGCTCATGAAAACAGGATGTTCCCCACCGCCCTTGCTGCCCAGCTGTGGCACCACGTGACTTGCTCTTTCCCAAAGTCAAAAAGACCACGAAAGGTCAATGTTTTGAATCAAATCATCAGAGCAGCCAGACCACACAACTCGGGACAGAGGGCTTTCCAAGCTGCTTGAGAACATGGCCGAATGATATGATAAGGGTGTTTGAAGTAAGGGGAATTATCTTGAAGGGGATGGATGGAAATGTATTTTTTACTGTTATAAGTTTTTTTTTTTTAACATTTAAACATTCATCTTCAATTTAATTCAAAAAGTGTGCTAAATTGTCAGACTGTTAGTGCTTTCTTCATCCCCCCCTACCAGTTTTTGTTTGTTTGATTTTATTTTTTTGTAATACTGGAGATAAGCCCAGGGTCCCACCCATGGTATGCATAACCTAGCCATTTTTTCATTTTTCTTTAATTTTAAGACATGGTTCTAGAGATCCTCCTGCCTCAGCCTCCTGATTACAGGGAGGTGCCACCACTCCCAGCCCTTCAGTATTTTGTGTCAGCTTTCTTTTTTGCTTGTATATTTACAAATTAAGTATCTTTTAATGAAACTGTTCTCCTGTGAGTTTGACTAATACGAATCTGTCCTTGAGGGTCCTCTCAGCTTTTGACATACTGACATAAATGACCTTCTAACCTTGCAAAGATGTTGAAAGAAGACAGTGTGTGGAGGGAGACAGATCTGGATTTAATTCATAACTCTAATGACTTAGGATGTGGGACTGTGGAGGTGACAGTTTTTCTGAGCATCAGTTTCTTGGTTGCCTATTGCGTACACGTGGTGGCAGTGGGGTAAACAGGTGTGTGACAGGGAAAGTGCCTCTGAGTAGTTCACAGTAGATGTAGTGATGTTTACATCGGTTCTTCTTTCTCAGCAAAGGAAAAAGAACAACCAGAGAAGACTTTGCTCATCCAAAAAATGCTGCTGACCCCAGCATGCTGCAAGAAAATCCTGTCACTGTCCCGAGTGAGCTGCATTCTGTGACTTCCAAGTTGGGAGGACCTAGATGTCATTGCAGAATTTGTGTGACCTCGGGTGTCAGCCCCACTTGATCTCACTCAGAGTCTGAAAAGCCCCCACCAATCTGCAGGCAGCCTGTGCAGCTACTGTCAGCTGGTTCTGCTCCCACCAGCAGCTGGACCGGGAAGTCATCTTGCTTGAGCCCACATGGACCTCAGGAACTGCTTTCCTAGCAAGTGACAGTGTCCAAGCTTGCTGTCAGAGAAGGCAATCTTGGGGACATCAATTGCTCATCCCCATCTGTAACCCTGGCTCTCTCATTTATTGTCCTTTCTCAAACTTGAGCTCAAAGGCCACCTTAACATTGGTACCACAGGAGCTGTACTAATATGAAAACAAATGTACTTTATTTCCTTCTTGATATAGCTAGTGGTCCAAATCTTGTCATATTCATATTACAACTCTGTTTTTCTCAGGTTTATTTGAGTAGGAGAGAAAGCAGATGATATATATACACACAGAGACCCAAACATGGAGACTAGCTCTAAATTGCTGAATATTTTGCAAATAACAAATATCTAATGAATTTAGGACTTTGGGTAATTTATCTACCCTAGGAAAAAAGGCATATATCATGGTAATAATTCTAGTCCAAGCAAGCTTCATATTAAAAATAATATAATAATATAATATAATGAATATAATAAGATAAGGTCCCTATTTTTTGTACTGATCTTAAATGCAATTATATAGAGTTGTACTTCTGTTCGCAAACGTAATGCATTCCATGGTTCTGGAAAAGATGGCCATGTTCATGCTTGAATGGGGCAGAGGGCCTGTCTGTGACCTCCTGCAGAGTTTGTGAATGGTAGCAAACTGTTTTGCTGAACATCTGTTTGCGAACCAATTGTGAGTGGACAGAAGCGCTCAAGATCTGAGGGATGACTGTGTACTCTCTGCTATATCACTGTATAACAGCGTGGTGTCATTCTGTGCAAAACTGCTGCTTGTGCCTTTATGTTTTTTTTTTTTTTTTTTTTTTTTTTTTTTTTTTTTTTTTTTTTTTTTTTTTTTTTTTTTTTTTTTTTTTTTTTTTTTTTTTTTTTTTTTTTTTTTTT
>PVKA01013879.1:16430-54096 GCA_004027165.1 Ctenomys sociabilis | reverse complement strand
TTCATAATGTTTTGGTATTATAGAAGGTGCATACATGATATTACACTTACAGACATTATTATACTGTATGTCTCTTATCATTAAATAAAGAGAGTGTAGCTGTTTGCGTATCTTATTTTCTATATCTGAATTACATCAAAGATTCAATAATTAATACTTTCTACCTTGTTATTTTCCTAGTGGTTGTCCATAGTACTAGAAGCCAACATAACATCCTGTCCAACTACCATTAGTGCAAATCTTGCCTCTCATAGGATTATGTAGAAGCCCAGCGTTATCTATCCCAACTGTAAAGAAGTGAATAAATATATGAAAAAATGCTCCACATCGCTAGTCATGTGTGCAATGCAAATAAAAAAAACTGAGATACCACCTCACTCCAGAAAGAATGCCTATCATAAGGAAATCAACCAACAACAAATGTTGGAGAGGTTGTGGGGAAAAGGGAACACTTATCCACTGCTGGTGGGAATGTAGACTGGTACAACCATTGTGGAGGTCAGTGTGGAGGCTCCTCAAAAGAGTAGGACTAGAAATACCATTCAAGCTATCCCCCTACTGGGAATTTTCCCAAAGGAACTGAAAACATTGTATCATAGTGATATATGTGAACCTATGTTTATAGCAGCACAATGTGTGATAGCAAAATCTTGGAAACAACCAAGATGTCCATCACATGAGGAATGGTTGAAAAAGATGTGGTATTCCTATATAATGGAGTATTACTCAGCTATTAAGAATGATAAGTTTGAAGCATTTATACTGAAATGGATGACACTTGGACATATACTTATAAGTGAAATAAACCAGACACACATGTGTAAATATCATATAGTCTCCCTAGTATAATAAGTGAAAAGCAGAAATACAAAAGGAAACGTACAACAACTAAAATCAATTGAGTCCAATAAGGCAAACTGAATGGCATATGCTGCAGGATACTAATCAGCTTTTCTTCTGGATGGTTAACAACCTAAGATCACAAGTCAGAGTTGGAGAAATAGAAGAGCCACAAGGCCAGCCAACAGTTTGGCCCTAGCCTTTCAAGGTCAGTGAAGACTCAGGACATAGGAGAACCTGTACTGCAACATCATGAAACTCAGTTGAGCTCCAAATTTTCTGAACAAGGAGATTATGGAGCCACAGAGGAAAGAGATTGAAGTTCTATAGTGTGCCTGGGGAGAGTCACATGGAGAGAAAACTTTCTCTCAAGCTCTCACAGAGAGCAAACTGGTCAAGCATTAGCCGTGACTCATCCACATGGATGACACAGACAAAGGATCTATAGAATAAGGTACAGGACCGCAGGATAAACCCTGAGGGAACTTCACTGACATCATAAGAAACATAAAGTACGTGTGTTGGTATATAAGTCTTGCTCTATATAGGTCTTAACCATCCAGCAGAAAAGTATAAAAATGAAGAAAACAGTTCTTGCTCAGGTGAAAGTTTTTGAAATACTTATATTAAATTGTCCTTATTTTTGAAAGGAAGTGTTTGGGAGTACTGAGAGTACTTTCTCCAAGTACTTCATATGTGAAACACAACTCTGCACTAAATGGAAAAAAATTACACTATGCATAGTAAATCTACACTATGTACATGTAACAAGCTGTCACAGTATCTCCAGATGTAGTGGTCTGTTCTCTCGCTTGTATCTGTACTGCATCTGTGTTTTATTCCTAGGGTTCATAGAGTCAACTGATAGGCACCTGGACAGTCCCATTTCTTCTGGTTTCTCTGGGTCCTCTGCCATTTAGACTCGTGGTGACATTTCATGTGGGAAGTTGGGCAAGGACTCCTTTAAGCATTTCATGCAGTTCTTGCTGAATTTGCTGGCTGCAGTGGGTCACTGGATGGCATGGTGGCCTGTTTGGTGGGGAGATGGGTAGTCAGCAGGCTCTCTCTGTTATGAGTCTTAATCCTGAGCTCTGATGCAAAGACTCAGTGTCTGGCTCTTCCCAGTCTACCAGAGCCTCGGCCTCAGAGTCAGCTGCACCTAGATATAAATTCTTAGTCCACCACTGAAGCGGTTTTATCCCTTTGGGCTGCCTATCTGGGCCCATTGGGCCAGTTTCTTCATTCCTAACATACCAGGGGCTTACTTTCTGGGGAAGGCATGCTGTGACTGTCCTCAGAGAAGGGATAGAACATTGCTTTGATGCTCACATAAAATAAAATTAGAGGTTATGCTAGTACTAATATTTGTCTGCTAGATAAAGTTCTAGAGTGTGTTTTAAACATATTGAAAGGGAACACTGAAGAAAATTCAAAGTGGCACCTTAATTTATGTTGATAAGCTATTATTCCATGCCATAGACCGAGACTCAATACTTTCCTTTGCTATTGTAAAGGTCAATTTGAGTCTTAGGGTTAAATTATTTATTTTTTTCACTCATATCAACTGTGGTGATAGCTGGCCAGGCAGGAAGTTGCAGGGCTCAGTGATCTGTGAGCTGCTCCCCTAAATGCTCACTCAGTAGACGTGAGGAGGGCTGGACAGAGTTCCCTGGGAGCCTGGTGTGAACCCAGTCTGCCCAGGTGTCCGTCTGGAGCCAGTCCTGTTGAAAGGCTGCAAAATCAGCTTAACAGTGCACAGTTTAAGAAGGCTGAGAAACACCACTTTGGGGCCCAGTGATCCACCACTTTGGAGGCACTGACTATCTGACCGCAGTGATCGGATCGTCAGTGGCCACTCTCTGGCATTTGGGCGGAACGCCCTCATCTGAAAGGAACCATAGCAGGTTCCTCCCAGATTAACCCTTCATTCCTAAAACTTTTACTTGAACAGCATGGACACTTTTATACATGATCAAGTCTTAAAATCTAAGGTGCAATGGTTACTACCATTAGAAATAATCCAATTATCAGCTATTGCAACATTTTTAAAGTCTAATGAAAGATTGAATAACAAAAGAAAACATTGACCCTTAGAATACTTGCCGCATTGTTCCTCCCGTTATCAATTTCAAGTTTAAGTATTAGTGGATGTCTGAATGCAATTATTTCTGCAAGCCATGTATTTAAACTTGCCTTGCCAATGTATATAATGGATATCAAACCTATGTCTTTAATTTATGCCCATGTAAATTCTTACCGCATGCAACCCACTCACACCTGTGTTATGACATTGTATCATTTTAGCAATAAGCAAGAGTATTTGCTAAATCTGATTACTGATGTGAATTTCTTTCTTGAATAGTCTAGCTTAATTTAAGAGATATTTTCTGACAAGTTTTATGAATTTTAAAGTAGTAAAGAAAGCAGGGTGGAGAACGATTTTCAATCAGATTTTCTCAAATTTTGATTTTCTAATTGTCATACAACATTAAGCAGAAATGAAAGACAATTAATCTTTTAAACAAAGAATGAAACAATCTTCTCACAAGAAAATCTTGGGAGGATGTGGTATCTATAAGAGACAGGACAGCATAGATGAATATCGAACATATTCAAGAAGAAAAATTTTAAGTAAATAGTAACAATTTCAAATACCATTTAAAGACAAAACTTTTCAAATGAGGTACGCAGCAGATTGTCTATACATAGGTTCTAAAGAGTATATACAAAAATCTAAAACCTTAATATCTGGATACAAACTTAATAAGAAAAACTTAATTACAGGTTAACTAGAAATTAAGGTTAATGAACACAATACATATTCTATTTTTATAATATTTAAGTACTCAGCTACTTTCCATGTTTTCATTTTTATTTTTTTGCTACTGGGGATTGTACTCAGGACTTTGTGTTTGCCACATAGGCACTTAAGCTGCTGAGCTATCTCCCCAGCCCTATTTTTTAAGTAAAATTTATTTTTAACACAGCTAAAATATAAAAATTCTACACATTATTGAATCCATGGGATGTTTCCACACAGATATAGATAGTATGATGTTTAAGTCAGGTAAAACATAACTAGCTATCTCCTGTAGCACTAATCAATTTTTCATAGTACAAACATTCAAAATTCTTTCTTCTGGCATTTTGAAATGTGCAATTTATTTTTGGTATCCATTGCTGCCCTGCTGCGAATAGCACACTATAGTTTATTGTGCAACTGTAACTAAGTATATATACTGTAAGTTTTCTAAGCAGTTTAACTGTGTCCCAAGATTAACTCCGTAATATTTATAAGAATGCATAGGAAGAAGGTGTATGATTAGTCAAGTCCTTAAAGAAAAACACAGTTGGAGTCAATAATTTTTTATTTTTAAAGGAAGAACAAATAAATAAAAATGGGGCTAAAATCACACAGTTAGATAATCATTTGCAGCACATATGGTAAAGGAGGGACGGGGGAGCTTCCCATTGATCCATTATCTCAACTCAGGACCATAAAAATTCACAAGAAAGAAAGAGAAGTTTCAAGTCCCAGCCTGGAGATAACTGGATTCACCACAAATGTGAAATGCTTGTCTGTGAAACCAAACGGTAGCTTGAGAGAGTTGGTCAGATCAAGCCCAGATGTAAAATCCTAGCAACAAACGTGGATCTCTTTGCATGTAAGGACTCCTGCTCGGGAGGTAGCACACCAAACAGTAGGGCTGTTTAGTTCTGAATGACGCTGTGTGATCCCAGGAGGAGGCCTGGACACCTCTCAGCACTGGCCAGTGTCTTGGCAGGAATGCTCTGTAGCCCCCTAGCACTTGACAAAACTAGGGCTGGGAGGAAATGTCACCTTTTCTGTCTGCTGGCCTTTATTAACTTCACTCATTGGCTAAGATACAAGCCTGCTCTGCATGACAGAGATATCAAATAGTTCCCTGGTTATTAATTTCTAACTTTTGTTTTTCTCCATTTATTGATTTAGCAGTATTAGACACTGAACTCACAGCTTCCACACCACATCTTCACCTTCTTTTCTATTTTTAAATATTTTATTTTGAGATAGTTTCTTGTTATGTAACCTTTGCTGGATTTGACATTTGCATCCCCGTGCCTCAGCCTCGCAGAGTGCTGGGATTGCAGAAGTGAACCACCATACTCAACATTTCTTAGTAATTGCTCTTTTCTTCCTTTATACTTTACTACTTATTAGTATCATATCCAAAATGTAATAAAATGAATATTTCTAATACTCTGTCAGTTACTTCAAAGGAATTTTGCAATTCATTGATAATATCAGGAAGGGGGGCTGGGAGATGACTCAGTAGAATAAGCGCTTGCCTGGCAAGTGCAAGGGCATGAGTCCAATCCCTGGTTCAGCAAAAAAAAAAAAAAGAAAAGAAAAGGATAATATCAGGAAGACTAAACTATTGAAGTTGATGCATAAAATATGGGAAATATAAATATTAACGGATGCAAATAAAATGTGTTTATTGAAAATGATAGCATAAGAAAAGTAAACTCAATGTATATATATGCATATATATTTGTATATAAAAATAGCATAGATATACAGCTATTTTCTCTTAGTTTAATGAGGAGAAAGCTTTCTTTTTCACTTTTTATTTTATTGAAGTACAAATATCAATCAGACAGTTTCAAGACACCTTAACAAGACAGATTTGATAAATTAATACATTGCAAACTGTTTTTATAATGCTTTGGTTTCGTACAAGGTGCATACATGATTTTATATTTACAGATATTATTTTAGCAGATGTCTCATCAGTAAATTAAGAGTGTAGCTGCTTACTTATCTTATTTTTTATACCTGAATTATATCAAAAGTTCAATAACTATTCTCCTAGTGGATGACCATAGTACTAGAAGCCGATATAATATCCTGTCCAACCACCATTGGTGCAGATCTTTCCTCTCATAGGATTATGTAGAAGCACAGCATTATCTATCCCAACTGTACTATCTATACACACACACATTATGATTTTTTCGTTCTATACCCCTTCCTTTGTCTACACCTGTCAAGGTGGGCACTCCATTGTCATCCAACTAACTTAGGTGCTTGAACTCGACACCACAGTCCAACATAGTCCAGCATTGAACAACAATAGTGAATTATTCAAAGAAGTGGTCGACCATAGCCATTTACAGCTCAGCTTAATATTATGGCCCCACGATGTATAATTCATTTTTAAACTTTTCTGCTGGATGGTTAAGACCTATATAGAGCAAGACTTATATACCAACACATGAACTTTATATTTCTTACGTGGTCAATGAAGTCCTCTCAGGGTTTATCTTGTACTCCTGTACATTATTCCTTAGATCCATTGGCTGTGTCATGCATGTGGATGAGTCGCGGCCAATGCTTGACCAGTTTGCTCTCTGTGAGAGCTTGAGAGAAAGTTTTCTCTCCATGTGACTCTCCCCAGGCATACTATAGAACTTCAGTCTCTTTCCTCTGTGGCTCCATAATCTCCTTGTTCAGAAAATTTGGAGCTCAACTGAGTTTCATGATGTTGCAGTACAGGTTCTCCTATGTCCTGAGTCTTCACTGACCTTGAAAGGCTAGGGCCAAAATGTTGGCTGGCCTTGTGGCTCTTTTATTTCTCCAACTCTGACTTGTGATCTTAGGTTGTTAACCATTCAGAAGAAAATCTGATTAGTATCCTGCAGCATATGCCATTCACTTTGCCTTATCGGACTCAATTGATTTTAGTTGTTGTACGTTTCCTTTTGTATTTCTGCTTTTCACTTATTATACTAGGGAGACTATATTATATTTACAAATGTGTGTCTGGTTTATTTCACTTATGAGTATATGTTCAAGTGGCATCTACTTCAGTATAAATGCTTCAAACTTATCATTGTTAATAGCTGACTAATACTCTATTATATAGAAATACCACATCTTTTTCAACCATTCCTCATGTGATGGACATCTTGGTTGTTTCCAAGATTTTGCTATCACACATTGCGCTGCTCTATATATATCTCCATGATACAATGTTTCCAGATCCTTTGGGAAAATTCCCAGTAGGGGGATAGCCGGCTTGAATGGGATTTCTAGTCCTACTCTTTTGAGAAGTCTCCACACTGACCTCCACAATGGTTGTACCAGTCTACATTCCCACCATCAGTGGAGAAGTGTTCGCTTTTATCCACAACCCCTCCAACATTTCTTGTTGATTGATTTCCTTATGATAGGCATTCTTTCTGGAGTGAGACAGTATCTCAGTGTTGTTTTTATTTGCATTTCACGAATGGCTAGCGATGTGAAGCATTTTTTCATATATTTATTTGCTTCTTTAAATTCGTCCTCTGAAAAGTGTGTATTCATCTCATATGCCAATTTCTGAATTGGGTCTTTAAATTTGAGGGCCCTGTTATATCTTCGTTCTTCATATATTCTAGACAGTAGTCCTCTGTCTGACTGCTTATTAGGTAGGAATTTTTCAAAATGTGTGGGTTGTCTTTTCACTCTATTGACAATTTCTTTTGCCATGCAGAAGCTCCTTAAGAAGAGCTGATCCCAGTTGTTGATTCTTTCAAAAGATTCCCGTGCGAGTATATGTTTGTTCATGAACTCTTTACCTACCCCTATGTCTTCAAGAGTTCTTTCTACTTTCTCTTCCAGGAGATTGAGTGTTTCTGTTTTAATATTTAGATCTTTAATCAATTCTGACTTAAACTTAGTGCATGCTGATAGAGCTGGGTCAAGTTTTAGTTTTCGGCATGTAGAAAGCCATGTTTTCCCGCACCATTTGTTAAAGAGGCTATCTTTCTCCCAGTGAGCTTGCGTAGCCACTTTGTTGAAGATAAGATGGCTGAGTGTTTTCGTAGATGCCTCTGCGTCTTCTAATCTATTCCACTGATCCTCAGGTCTATTTTGTTGCCAATACATGTTGATTTTATCACAGTGGCTTTGTAGTATAATTTCAAATCAGGAATTGTGATGCCTCCTGCCTTGTCTTTATTGGCCAAGATTGCCTTTGCTATTCTAGGTCGTTTGTGGTTCCAAAAAAATTTCAGGATTGATTTCTCTATATCTGGGAGGTATGTTGGTGGCAGTTTGATAGGAATTGCATTAAATCTGTACAGCAATTTTGGGAGTATGGCCATCTTCAAGATGTTGGTTCTTCCTATCCAGGAGCATGGAATATCTTTCCATTTTCTGAAATCCTCTATAATCTCTTTTCTTAGGGTGTTGTAATTTTCCGTGAAAAGATCTTTGACTTCCTTGATTAAGTGAATCCCAAGGTATTTCATTTTCCGCGGTGCTATTGTAAAAGGTATTGTCTCTATTGTTTCCCTTTCAGTGTGCTTGTTATCTTTGTAGAGGAATGCTGCTGACTTTTGCATATTGATTTTGTATCCTGCTATGCTACTGTATTTCCGTATCAGTTCTAGTAGTTTCTTGGTGGAATTTTTGGGGTCTTCCAAGTAAGGTATCATGTCGTCTGCAAATAGTGATAATTTAACTTCTTCTTTACCTATTCTTATTGCCTTTATTTCTTCCTCTTTTCTAAAGGCTGTTGCTAAGGATTCCAAGACTATATTGAATAGGAGGGGTGATAGAGGACATCCTTGTCTTGTACCTGATTTAAGAGTAAAAGATTTCGGTTTTTTCTCATTTAGGATTATATTAGCTTTAGGGTTGTCATAGATGGCTTTTATCAAGGTAAGATAGAGTCCATCTATTCCAATTTTCTGTAGGACCTTGAACATGAATGAGTGTTGGACTTTGTCAAAGGCTTTCGCTGCACCATTTGAGATGATCGTATGACTTTTAGATTTCAGTCTTTTAGTATAGTGTATTTACGTCTATAGATTTTTGAATATTGAACCATCCTTGTATCCCTGGGATGAATCCTACCTGGTCATGGTGTATGATCTTCTTGATGATTTTCTGTATTCTATTTGCCGGGATTTTGTTAAGTATTTTTGCATCTATGTTCATGAGGGAGATTGGCCTGTAGTTCTCCCTTTTGGTTGTGTCTTTCCCTGATTTTTGAATCAGTATTATACTTGCCTCCAGAAATGATTTTGGGAGAACTGCTTCCTTTTCAAATTCATTGAAGAGTTTGTGGATTGTGGGGATTATATCTTCTATAAATTTCTTGTAAAATTCAGCTGTGAATCCATCAGGACCTGGACTTTTCTTTGTCAATAGGCTTTGTGTTACCTTTCGTATTTTGTTGGATATTATTGGCTTATAGAGAGTTCTTATATGTTCTGGATTCAGTTTTGGTAATTTGTACTTTTCGAGGTATGTGCCCATTTCTTCTGTGTCTTCTATTCTGTGAGCATAAAGATTCTTGAAGTAACTATTGAAAAATCTCGTGAATTTCCACTGGGTCTGTGGTGATTCCATCCTTTTCATTCCTAATCACTTGTACTTGAATTTTCATTTGCCTCTTTTTGATGAGGTTGGCAAGGGGCTTATCAACTTTATTTAGTTTTTCGAAGAACCAACTTTTTGATTCGTAGATTCTTTAAACTTTTCTTCATCTCAATTGAATTAATTTCTGCTCCAATCTTTATGATTTCTTTCCGTCTTTGCGGTCTGGTTTTGTTTGGTCTTCTTTTTCTAGTTTTCAGAGGTGCAATATTAGGGAGATAATTTGTTCCCTTTCTGTTTTCCTAATGTGAGTTCATAGCTATGATTTTCCCTCTAAGAACTGCTTTCCTCGTATCCCATAAATTCTGGTAAGTTGTACTTGAATTTTCATTGAATTGTAGATATTGTTGAATTTATTGTTGAATTTCTTCTGCAACCCATTGATTGCTGAGTAGGGATTTGTTTAATTTCCATGAATTTAGCCTGTTTTTCTGGTTTCTTTTGCCATTTACTTGCAGTTTCATTGCATTGTGTTCAGATAGTATGCATGTGATAATTTCTATTTTCTGCATATACTTAGGCGTGACCTCTGGACTAGTATGTGCTCCATTTTGGAAAATGACCCATGTGCTTCTGAAAAAAATGTGTATTCAGCTATAGTTGTGTGGAGCACTCTATATATGTCCACCAGGTCCATTTGTTCGAAGCTCTGGTTCAGTTCTGCTACTTCCGTGCTAATTTTTTTCTCGTTGACATATCTTTTTGAAAAAAGGGTGTGTTAAGTTCTCCTGTTGAGACTATGTTCTTAGACATTAAGTTTTTCATGTCCCTTAAGATTTGTCTTACATAGTTGGGTGCTCCTGTGTTTGGTGCATAAATATTTATGAGTATTACTTCTTGCTCTTGAATTTTTCCCCTGACCAATATATACTGCCCTTCTTTGTGTCTTTTGATCATTCTTGGTTTGAAGTTGAGACTATCTGAGAATAGAATTGCGGCTCCTGCTTTTTTCTGAGGTGCTGGGGCATGTAGCAGTGTTTTCCATCCTTTGACTTTGAGCCTATGAATGTCCTTTGAGTTAAGTGTGTTTCTTGTATACAGGATATTGTTGGATTTTGTTTCCTAATCCACTTTGGCAGTCTATTTCTCTTAATTGGAGAATTGAGTCCGTTTACATTGATGGTTACAATTGAAATGTGCTGACTTATGTTTGTCATGATATTTACCTGGTGTTGTTTTACTCCTTTGTATCCTGTGTTTAATTGTCTGTCCTGTTTAGTGGGTTCATTCCATTCTCATTCATCAAGTTCTGGTGATGGTGTTTTCTCTCTAGAACATCTTTCAGCAGCCTGTGAAGCGATGGCTTTGTCATCGTGAAATTCTTTAGTTGTTCTTTGTCGTGGAAGTATTTCACTTTTTCATCAAACTTGAAAGAGAATTTTGCATGGTATCATAGGCTGGGCTGGAATTTGTTTTCGTGTAGGACTTGAAGAACTCTCCTCCATGCTCTCCTTGCCTTCATTGTTTGTGTAGAGAAGTGGGCTGTAATTCTGATGGGTTTTCCTTTGAATGTGAGCTCCTTCTCTCTAGCAGCTTTCAGTACTTTTTTTTTGTGTTGGATTTCTGGGATCTTAACTATTGTGTGTCTCGGTGTGTTTCTACTTGGGTTGAAGTTATTTGGTGTTCGGTATGCTTTGGTGACGTGAATGTTGGATTGTTTCCTCATATTTGGGAAGTTTTCTGCTATTATTTCTCCCCAAATTCTTTTTATGTCATTTGTACTGACTCCTCATTCTCATTGATACCAATTATTCTTACATTGTTTATCCTGGCATCATCTTACAGGTGATTGCTTACTTTTTCCTGCATTCTCGTTGTTTTTAAGAGATCCTTTCTCACCTTTCACTAGCTGCTCCGGCATCTTCAAGATCTGAAACTCTGTCTTCACTTTTACTCAAACGGTTTTGTAGACTCATGATTGATATTTTTAGTTCTCCTATATCTCTTTGACTGTGTTTCTTGTGTTCTATTTCTTTTCTGTTTTGCTCATTCAAGGAATCCATCATATTTCTTATCTCCTCAATTTTTTTAACCATGTCTTCTTTAGAGGTACTTATTAATTCTTTTTCTGCAGTGTTTTTTCCAAGTTGGGTTTCCTCTTTATATTTCTGGACTTGTTTCTGTATTTCAGATGCTATGACTTCAAACAATTCTTTTTTTTTTTTCAAAGAATTCTTTTTTGATTTCCAAACTTATTTCTGCTTTGATTTCCACAACATCTTTCTGCTGTTCTTTCTTTGCTTCTGATGCTGTTAATTCTTATATTTCAGCTGGCATAGTGCTCTCTGCAGTTGTTCTGGTTGAGCATAGTTTTTCTACCCAGTGTTTCTGGAATTCATTCTTTATTTCAGATATTATGTATGCCAACATTTCTTTTTTAATTTGGGGAATTACTTCTCATTTTATTTCCTCTATTCCTCTCTGCTATTGTTCCTCTGCTGCTGTATTTGTTAATTTATTCATTGCAGCTGAGCTAGTGTCCTCTGCCCTTACTAGTGGACTCGAGTTCTGGGACTGTGTTTTTCCCCTTGTCTTTATCATTTTGTATAGCACTGACCTTCGGCCTTTGGTGTGGAGCTTTGGTGCAGCTATAACCTTAGCTTGTTATGAGATTCGGTTGCCAATCTATTAAGTTTGAGATTATCCAGGTATGCCTATGTTGGATCAACCTGTTGTGTTCAGTTCCTTTTTTGTTGCTACTCCTTTGGTTCCCCTCTGTTGGTTCCCTATTCAGGCGACCACGAACCGAACTGGGATGCAGAGCAAGTAATGAAAATTCCCCGTCTTAGCTGGCTTTGGCGCTAGGATCCGGAAAATTGCTGGGGTCAGCCCTCCTGTGTCAGGCAGGTCCCTCCCCAGATGGGCATGTCTGGGCTTTGGTAGGTCTTCTGGGCTCACAAAAGGATAGTGGATGATCTTATTCACCGAGTAGACTGTACTGGGTCAGCCAGCCTGTGCTGGGTCTGGGTCTACAGGAAATAACCTGAGAGGGCTGGGAAAGGTCCCTCGGTGCAGCTGGCCTGGAGCCCTCAACTCACAGACCAGGCTGCGCTGGGTTTCTGCCCATGGCGTTGGACAGGGGATAACTGAGAAATGTCCCTCCGGCATGCCAGGGTTGGAGTTCTCACTCCAGGCTGACATGCACTGAGTCTGGGGCTGTGAGGTGGGACTGGCAATCGCCTGGAAATGTTTCTCTGGCACATTGTGCCTGGAGCTCTCACCGGGCCACGGGGGTGGGGGGGCAGGGAATCCCTGAGAAATGTCTCTCTGGCACGGCGGGCCTGGGGTTCTACACTCATTGAACTTTGATGCCCAGGGAATCAGGGAAATTTCCACTCGCTCAGTGGGCTTTAGGGAAGGGTATCCTGGGAGGTGCTGTTGAGTGGTTCTTGAGGTTTCAGGCTGGCCATTGGCTTGGAGGGCTTGACGGCAGGGATCCGGGTAGCATGCGTGGCAAGAAGCCAACGGCTCTCCCTCAGACTCACCACACTCTCACTGATCTGGTAAGTTTGGTGAGTGGTGCCAATTCCCACTCACTGGGAGAGCTTGGGGCAGAGTCCAGCAGGCCGAGTCAGCTGCTATCTCAGGCCGGTCTCTTGCTGGTGGCATGGGCAGGATCGAGTAGGCTACTGGAGTGGGCCTCGGTGTCTTGGGAGGTCTCTGTGGCTGGGCGGGCTTGGGTGGGATCGAGGAAGATGCCGGAGTTGTCTGGGTTGTCTCAGGCAGGTTTCTGGGGCTGGAAAGGCGTGGGCAGGCCAGAGAGCTCTTTTTCATTTCAGAGGTTATTTCTAATCTTTGTTCCCCTATACCTTTCTGTAGTTGTTTCTTTACATCAGACCCTTTTAACTCACATATTTCAGCTGTGTGATTCTGCAATTTTTTCTGTTCTAGTGTCTTATGCACTTGTTCTGGGTGGGCTAGTGGCCTGAAATTACATTTTTCTCCTTGTCTACGGCATTTTGCATAGCACTGTCCTCTGATCTCTGGTGTAGAGCTTTTGTGCATTTATAACCTTAGCACCTACTGAAATTTGTGTGTAGATCTACGAAGTTCGATTTCATCCAGTTGTGCCTGGCATGGGTCTGGCTGCTGTGTTCAGCCTCTTCCTGCTATAGCTGTTGGACATGACCCTGTTGTACACCTCTGGCAAGATGTTCTGCTCCTGAATTATCTGAGTGGTTCTGACCCCTATCTTGTTTTCAGGGACTTAAGCTGAAATTTTGCCTCAAGCCTGTATGCCACACCTGGGCTGAGTCTGGAGGGGTCTGGAAAACATGTGGAAGTTCTCACTCAAAAGCCTGGCTTGGGCTAGGTCCAGAGGGGTCCAGTGTGACCAGGGTGGTGGAGAATGTCTCCCATACAATCTCTGGGCCTGGGCCTAGGCTGGGTCTGGAGGGGTGCAAGGGTGAGCGGTCCTGAGAACACGGAAGAAGTTGCCATTTTTATTTATGGCTATAACTGATATGTATTGGCTTATCTTTCTTATCTTATTTTTCTACTGACATTTCCCCTCTGTTTAGTTGCTTGCCTTGCTTGGTGGTTCCTTTCTGTTGTTCTTGATATTTTGTTCCTTTCTTATCTCTCTCCATAATATCTATCAATACTCTTTAAAGGGTTGGTTGGGTCATGCATTTCTTTCATTGTTCTTTGTAATGGAAGTATCTTATTTCTCTCTTAAATTTGATAGATAGTTTTTCATATTTCATTCATGTGGGTTGGAAGTTGTTTTCTTTCGGGACCTAAAGTACTTCAACATCTTCTTAATTTGATGATTTGTGCTAAGAAATCTGCTGTGAT
Organism: Ctenomys sociabilis; assembly: GCA_004027165.1. Taxonomy (NCBI): domain Eukaryota; kingdom Metazoa; phylum Chordata; class Mammalia; order Rodentia; family Ctenomyidae; genus Ctenomys; species Ctenomys sociabilis. Next base: position 40,049 of record PVKA01013879.1, on the reverse strand, counting down.
TCTGATGGGCTCTCCAGTATAAGTGATGTTTTTTATTTGTTTGTTTTTTTTCTCTAACCTCTCTTAACATCATGTTCTTTGCTGACTTTCTGGAATCTTGATGATTTTGTGTCTATGCATAGATTTACTTTGTTTATTGTTAACTGGAGTTCTTTAGACCTCACTGAAGTGTATGTCAGAGTCTTTTCCTGTGCTTGGCAAATTTTCTATTGCTAGTTCTGTTATTACTGTTACTACCGTCATTGAATAGTCCTTTTACGTTAATCTTGTTATAAGAAACCAGGAAATAACAATGTAAATCTGCAACATGATGCAAAGCTTCCCCTGTGTGTGGTTCACTATGGCTTCTGCTCCCTGAGTGCTGGTGGGAACTGCAGTTCCAGAAGTCTCAAATGATGGCGACAGCAGGCCAAAGCTCCTTACAGCTCTCTCAGTGATGGCGGGCAGCAGTGTAGGGCTCAGCAAGGCTCCCATTATCAGTGGGAGAGAAGGTAGCAGCTCAGCCAAGCTCCAGTGGCAGTGTGGGGAGGGATAATATACATATAATTTTGAGGTTCACAATTCAATCAAGAAGAAATACAATAATTTCAATAAAGTAAATTTGAAGACTAGAGCTATCTCATTAATTTCCTCAAACAATATTAAATTTCCCTACAGTCTCCTGAGAAACACTACCAACTTTCATTCCCACCAGCCTCTCTCTCATCCTAAAAACTGCCATTTCCATTTATTGGAAATGGTGTAAGCATCAATAATTCTAGGTGTTTTGTGTCTTTTTAACATGATTTATCTAAAGCCCTTTGCAGAGTGGCAGAAAAAATAGGAAAAAGTTTTTGGCCTATAACAATTACTTTACTCTCAGGAAGTACAACTATGTACATTGTCTATCTCAGAATTTTCAAATATAGCTAATTTCTTTGGGATCTAATGTAGCAACTGCGTAACAGCATTCTTGACATACATATTTTTAGTAAATAATGGGAGCTATTTTTATAACTTGAAAATTTCTTCATTTTTATTTCATCTCTAGAGATTGACTTCCACTCATTCCTAGGAATGTAACATGACAAGAAGATGAGATTCTCATAGAATGAAAAGAATATTATGAGAACTTATATCACACAGAGCCCATGTCTAATCAAATATGACTCAGTACATCCCACAGACTCAAGAATCAAATTTTGATTAGCAGCTGGACACAGCAGTTGTTACACTAAGGTTTATTTTTCTGATCTTTCTCAAAATTGTATCTGCTATTAATGGCAAAGCATGAATTATCTGCTAAATTTCATTTCATCTTATCTTTCAAGCAATATTCATCCATGAAGCCAAGAGGGCCTTCATTATCGGCTATGAACATATTTTTAATAAGTAATAAAATGTATGCTTGTTCAAACTCATGGCCTAGAGAGTCTCTGAAGTGACAAAGCAGGGAATTGGAGAATCCTGTGGACATCCATCACCTGTTTAGGCTGATGAAAACTAATATAGAGGTTGATGTTACAAGAACCATACTTGAGGGGAAACAACAGTGATGTAAAACCATTGTAGTAGAGTTTGCAAAAGAAACAATATAGGAAACAGAATTTACAGACCAGTTCCTTACATCTGCACTGGTAAGGCCCAAAGGTCAATGGCAAAAGCAAGAAAGTTTGTGCCAGCAGAATGAAGGATCTGTGCTAGCAGGCTGAAAGATTTTCAATGGAGCCAGATAGTGATACCCAAAATTAGAACCAGAGCTCCTCCCAAAAAGGCCATAGGCATCCTCAGCAACAAGTAGGGCTGCACCTTCTGTGGTGATATGAACAGCAGAGTTCATATCAGGAAAGCAAATGTGATAAGCTTCTCCAGGGCATTGAACAGTGCACCACCTTTCCCTTCAGAGCCAGGAAGTGATGCACAAAGTAAGGACCAGAGCTCCCTCAGAGTGAACCATAACCCTTCTCCATGACAAAAAATCATGTGCTCCTTGGATGATGAAAATAGTCACATTCACAGCAAGAAAGGCAGCATGACAAGCTCCTCTGAAGAACCAGTGTCCACAGGAGGACCAACATTCCCCTCACAGAAGCTTTTTCATGTTGTTGGCAGCAATCCTCAAGTAAGCCTCTCACATTCAACACAACACTGGTTCAGTTCTGATGAGCGATACAAGTTGACCAATCTACAACATTGACTTAATAAAACAGCAATGCACGGGGCATACAATGGGGCACAGTCATCCTTTAATATCCAAGAAGGGCTCCTTTCAAGACCTTATGTGGATACCTAAATCTCCAGATGTTCAGGTCCTATATCTAAAAATGATTCAGTATTTGTATACAACCTATACACATCTTCCCATATCCTTTAAGTACTCCCTAGATTGTGTACAATAGATAATACAATGTCAATACCATTCTATAGTTATCTTCATTGTTTGGGCAATAACTGTAAAGAAAGTTGGCATATATTCAATACAGGTACAATTTTAAAAATATTTTCTACTTGTGGTTGGTCAAATCTGACAATGCAGAACCTCTGGTTATGGAAGGATGAAAGGACCATGGAGCAACAGCCACATGATTAAAGTTTAAAGAAATGAGAGGCAAGGAATGGAAATTTATAGAAAAGCTTATAAGAAGATGTATGAACCTGGGAGATGAATGTGTTGTATATACCCCCAAAAGGTCAAAATAAAATTAGTTAGGTGGAGTTGTTGAAAAATCTTAATGAAAAGTAGAGACAAAATTAAGCTTTTCATATCTAGGAACTCACTTCACCTTCTCAGCGAGATTCTGAGGAAGGGACTATCATCTCCCTAGACAGCTGAAACTTCCCTGAATTTGATCATTACACGGTGAGTATGTGTAAAATCATCACACTGCATACCACACACCTCATGACTACAAAGATAGTTAATACAAAAATAAAATAATATAAGAATATTTGTCTGTCTTCCGTAAGACCACAAAGCTGGTGATTGGGCCACAACTTGCACAGAAAGAAAAATTAGCGCACCATCTTACCAAAGTCCTACACAACCAACGGGTTTGACAGATGGGAGTGGTGACAGCAAGGACAATGAGAAGACACGGCAGGGCAAGCCCAGAGTGAGTGATAGAGGCACCACCCCCACACCTATGGGGCTGGAGGGCAGAAGCATGAAAAACAGGAAATAATGTGGAAATCAATCACACTTTGGTGAGCTTCTTATTGGATGTCACCCTTTTTTTTAAATATGTGATTTGTATTGCTCTCACATGCCTTGGGGAACCCAAAGTGTGTGCAGAGAAATTGTAGAGAAGTCAGACTGCCAGGATGGAGAAACACTGAGCCTGAGGCAGGCTGTTGAGGGTTAGTGATGAGGTAAAGTGGGGATAATATGCCTGGTTAACTACCTGCCTCTCAGCTCACTCAAGAGAATTAATAATATCAAACTATGCCCAGTATTCCATTAACTCTGCTTTTTATTAGAGAATGTCTTTCCCATCAGTGAAACAGAATCACCAGTGAGTAGCGATTTGAACCATTATTCTGCATAGATGGTTTATTTATTTACCCCAGAAGACTTAATCTTAGGGTGGAACTCCAAGTTAATAGAGCATCCTAAGCAAAATCATTCCAGTTGAAGTTAAGAGTGAAAGAGATTTTGCATCCCTGTTTAGTTTGGAATCAGTGTTCTCAGTTTCCTGTAGAAAATTGCTCCCCAGTTCATGTAATTTGGCTGCTCTCAGTGAACTCATGTGTCTCTAGTTGTACTGGAGTAGGAATTCCATCTCACAATATAGAAAAAATTACTGGCTGAGCCCCATTTCCTTTCTTGCTTGATACTGCACTCCATACTTATTCATTTGTTTATTATTCTCATTTGGAAAATGACCTTTCTGTCTCTACAGAGCTAAAGATCTACTGGGCACAAGGGCTTTTCTGCAAAGGATTAAGGAAAGGTGATTTCACAAAGAAGGGCAGACACAACCCTTCTGCCCATAGCTGCCTTCATGATGACTGTGTTTTCCCGGAATTGATTCTTTATCATATCAACTTGGACAGAAAGATCCCTTGTTCAGGGTCTAGTGTACAGGGAAGGTGGGAATGCAGCATCTCACCCTTCCCTGAGCTGCCTCATCTCTGCATATACTTTATCCACATGGTGCAGGCCATTTCCTAGGCAGTGATCCTGGGGCCTGGGGGGCCAGTAAGATAACACAGATCCCCTTCCTCACCCCATCTTTGGTGGACTCACAGATGTCTGTATTTTTTCTACACTGCTATAAGAGGAGAGGATGGGATTTAGTAATTACAGATCTTCCTGACCATTGTCATCTGCATCCATCATTCCCACCACTTTCTCTCACTACATTAGGTGAACCATGCACAGATGAACTTGTGGGGCCCCCACTTGGGTACCCTCTCTAACAATAGGGAGCCTAAAAAGCCTACAGTTAGCAAAAGTTAAGGCAAATGCTGTGTGTATTACCATCCTACTGGTCTTGGGTCTTTAACTCAGATAGCTGAGAAAATCACATGGTTTCATTTTTATTTTTCCTATAGACTTTTAAGCCCTCAGTTTAACATACTAGAAATAGGAATAGGAAAGTGAGCAACAGGGGCTGGCCTAATAGCTTAACAGATTAAAGCACTTGCAATCAGGCACAGAGCCTCAGGGTTCAATCTCAGGGTCTGCTGTGCCAGCCCCACCCCCTGGGACATGCTGAGATGGCAATTGAGACTGGGCGTGTTGGCACATGACTGTAATCCCAGCTCTTGGAAGGTTGTAAACAGGTGATCACTATGAATATGATCTAGTAGTGTGGCTATGAACACCTTGTAACCCCTTCCCTAAAATAGAAAAAAAGCAAAAGGAAAGTGAGCCACAAAACTCCAGCACTTAAAGTTCCTGCACACCATCTGGAGCGAAGCTAATACTCTACAAGTTGGTAATATTGTGGGCTGTCTCAGTCACTCTTCTTTCATTGCTGGGACAAATACCCTACACCTAAGTTGAAGGAAGGAAAGGTTTATTTAGCACACAGCTAGTTACTGGAGATTCAGTCTATACTCAGCTGGGTCCAAGGCAGAGCAGCACAGAGCAGAAAGCAACCTTTCATGGTAGCAGCAAGGAGCAAGAGCAAAAGGAGGAGTAGCAGCAGCTCAAGCCACTAACTTCTCTTTCCTCCTTACATTGAAATGTAAATTGCCTGCCCCAGGGTGGGTGCAGCATCCACACCCACAATAAGCAATCACATACCCCAGAAGCCACCCTATGACTGCATGAGGCTTTGGGGAGACACCTATATACAAACCACACCTGGCCAAGAGTTTGAATTATCTCTTCAGTCCTTTACGTAGAAAAGTTGTGAGTGAACTGACATGCCAGCAGACTATCAGAACTGCATCTTGCTGTCTCAGCTCACTTCTATCTTGTGTATGATGTTCATCTATTACTTATTTTTCCAGAGCTTCTGATAATATGAAATAGAAAAGATTCCGATCTGGCAAGCCTAAATTTAAAATATGAAACCAGGAAGACTAAGTATGCATAAGCAAGGTGATGGCGAACTGTTTTGCTTTAACCTTGCTGAGAATTCTCAGCTCATATCCCATGTGTGATTATAATAGTTGAAATTATTCTTCCTGAATTACTTTGTAATTATTCATTATATAGGCTCTAAAAGTGTAATCTCTGAGAAATGGTGGCATATTTTGACATTTTCTCTGTTTCAGGTGGATTTATCTAAAAGGTACCCCCGGGTAGTTGTAATTAATTAAGTGAATGTACTAAATGTGAATATAATTTTCTGATCTTGATATGATAAGTGCAGGATGAAAATCTTAGTGGGAAAAATAGAAAGAAATTGAGTCTATATTGCAGTTTTGTGAACCGGAATTACTTTGACCCTTTGGTTCAACTGCTGACACTGAGCTGACGTTGACTGTGTTGGGGGTCCTAGTAGCTATCCTATAAGCCAGGGATTTTTTTTTTATATAGGATGCACAGCTAGCGTTATTTACTGACTACATTAATAATGAGTAATTAAAATATGTTGACCTGATCGGGTACTTTTTCAAAATTAATCATTAATGATATGTCAGTTCTATGGATCATTTTATCAATTGATACTTACATGATTTTAAGTGGTTAAAAGTAAAATAAATGCATGTAGGTCAATTTAAATCTCTCTCAGTCCCAGAAGTTACTCTTGACAGTAAATGCTAATTCTCATTTCCGAAGGATACTAGTAGCTTTGCATCTTAAGAAAGGTAATACTGTATTGCAATATAACAGCTTTTGGTAGGGGAATTATAAAAAATGGCAAGAATGTAGCTACTGTTAAGATAATAATACAGTACTCAGGCACTGATTCTCATGGTTTAGAGGACCATGAGGCTGTAACTGTGGCTTATAGCTGGCCAAATAGCTCAGCAGATTAAAGCACCTGTAAGCAGGTATAGGGGCTGGGGGTTCGATCCCTAGGCCTGCTGTGCCAGCCCTGCCCTCAGGAGTGTGCTGAGCTGACAATTGCAACTGAGCATGGTGGCACAACACTGTAACCCCAGTTTATGGGAGATTGTAAATGGAAGGGTCAACACCCTGTAGACCCTTCCCTAAAATAAAAAAAATAATAATAATAATTGATGGGTTTTGATGGTGTTGCAGCAGAGAAACATGCAGAAGGAAAAAGGGAAAGGGACTTTATCATAAAGGGAAAGGAGCTTCATTATCTCGGAGGACACGGAGAGAATTTTGGAAAATAAGGAATTCTCTGGATTGGAACAAAGGGAGGCTGAGGCTCTTATGGCCTTTTGCCAGGGGTGGCGTTTGAGGGGGATGTTTAGATACACCTGAGGAGCTGATTGGGGCCTTCCCTGAGGTGGCAGGAAAGGTGAAAGGAAACTACACCCTGGGCTGAGTTGGAGAAGAATGGGGAAGGTGGTCTCTGGGAAGACAAACTGTTGTTTTAAGGGCTTCAGCCATATTGGACGACCACCAAAATAATTCAGCAATTCATGTGAGGGCCAGAACCTATCTATAATAATAAAAAATAATAGTAAATAATAATTGTGGCTTATGCTTGATAGGTTGTCAGTATGTTGATAAAAAGGAAAAGCTAAATCTGTTAGGGCAAAAAATGTAAGCAAAGGATCCTGCTCCTTGTGATATATAGGTCAACAGGGCTTAGAATTTGGCACTACCGGTCAGGGAAAAGAGGAGATGCAGATTGAAGAAACATAGCTGAAGACTTTAATCTGTAGTTTCATAAAAGTAACAAACACAAAAACAGTCAGTCACCGGTAGCATTCATAGCATGTGGAGGACCACCTGGCTGACTCTTGAAAGAAGAACAGTTGTCTGTGCTCGTTTTTGCTGTGCCTGACCCTTTTTCCATGTATTGCTAGGTACAGAGCTGGCTAAGATTTGTCCCTATCCCTTTAGTTGGCTTTAAACAACGCATATTGGTCTATCTGAGGTGTTGGCGATAGTCTTTGAAAATGGCACGTCTGTTTCCTTGATCACCCACCCCTGCTGCTCTTTACTATGAGCCAGGTGGAGACGGGATAAAGCACCAGTGCTCCACACTGTTGGCTGGGATCCAGCCTCGAGACGGAAGCTATGACTTCCAGGGATTTGAAAGATTACACATCAGAACTGGAGCACCAGTCCCCAAAACATCAGGTACTATCTCAAAAGTACAATGCAAATTACTTTTTCTGTGTATCCTTCTCTCTGCATACTTCAGAGGTAAATGCAAGGCTCCTACCTAGCCCAGCTCACAGTACTGATCGGCTTCCTGCAATTCTCAGTCATTCATCCTTAAGCCACTCTCCTTCATGAACGAATAAAACCTGGGTTCAATCCTGGGGTGAGGCCTTTTATTCCAGGTAGACATCTCCAGGCTAGACTTGGGACCCTTTGGCTCTCCGAAACCATACATATGCCTTACTGTCTACATTCTCACTGTGGATTGCATGGAGGTGGTAGACTGGAATTAATTTGATGGGTTTCCAATAATGCATTTTGGGGTTACAAATTACACTTATTGGACCCAAATGAGGACGAGGAGAGGCTCCTTACAGTAGCACACCTCTGCGTGCACTAGGCTTCTTAACGTGATAATTCTATATAGATGAAAATATTGCTGTACTAGAATCACAATGGGAGTTTACAAATACTTCTGAATTAATTACAGATCTCTGATGTTGCTTTATGCCCAAAACATGAACAGTAATATTATAATTAATTGCATGTGTGTGAACATAAATGCCATTAAGGGTTTAGAAGGAAAAAATCAAGCTGTTATATAAAGCAGCTGTTCCTTCAAAATTAAAAGTGAAATGATTATTTGTGCTCACAGACCCATTAGTGCTGAGGATGATTCTTAAAGTGCTGGCAGGAATTAATTAATAATAACTTTTACTTTTTTATGCCATGATGTACTATTATTGTTCATCTCCCTTTTCTCAGCTTTAACTTTACCTCTACCACACTGGGCTCCTCAGGGAAGGAAGAAACGTGCAGTGCCTCCTCCCCCTCAACTCTTTATCAATTCAAATTCATTTACATTGTGCTTATTTCATATCATTCTGACCCTGCAAGTCTTTGAAATTATTTGCAAAACAAGTGAAGTTATATTTTGAATAACTATCCTTTCTCTACTTCTAATTCTCTAAGTATTTCTAAAGCAGTAATTATAACACTTCTTTAGAAACCTTTTAGAAATCATTCTGACAAAGATCTTTCATGCTTTGGTTTGACCACATTGGACTGAAGGATGTTTGAAATTATTGTCCATATAGTGTTCAGTTTTGTATATTGACCTGTCCTAGGGTAGGTGGATTGTAGCCCATGGTCAAGTGAACTCCTTTTCTTCTACACATCCTTTATAGCTGCCTTCATGGCTGAGGACCAGTGTAGCTGCAAGAGACTGAGTGTGGCCTACAATATCTAAGATATTTACTATCTGGCCCTTTAAAGGAGTTTAGCACTAACTGCCTTAGATTAAACTTGAATTATGATGTTACTGTCTGCTATTGCCACCACCAGCTCAAGGTGAATGAAGATCAGGGAGAGTTTTATGCTCCTTTGTATCTTTCTCAATATATGGTACACATTGGGTGGTCAATATTTTTCTGTTTTATCAGTGTATATATTACAGTAGTGTATTACTAAGTAGAAGAAATGAACCACAAGAACACTGCCCTCAGACGGTAAGCCTGGAGAATCTGAAAAAGGAGTACATTGTTACCACTCCTGCTTAAGTAAGGGAGTGTATCAAGGTAAAAATACAGACTAATAGGTTTTTCAGTGCAGTTAAAGGACAGAAAAGACAAAGGAGGCTTTTATTGTAGGCACAGGAAGACTGCAGAGGAATGCGAGAATCCTCTGAGACAAAGGAAGGCAGATGGTTTTATAGTTTTTGATTGGGGAGGGATTTGGAGAGGCAGGGTGATATTATGGCTAATTAGGGAACCCTTGCTGCATGTGGAAGAGATGGTGCAATGGCTGGGAGAAGAAGTCAAAGAGGAAGGGGAAGAGAAAGAAGACGAAGTGGAGTTTTTGTGCTGATTTGGGCATGTTGCCTCTTGGCCTAATGCCAAGGTGCCTTTGCAGGTTTCCACACAGGTCTGAACCCAACACAGACAATCTGAATATGGCAATATATCAAAACCTCTGATTAGTCTTATCAATCTACTTTCAAGAATTATCCAATTTTGCTTAAACTTTTTACTAACATCAGATTTTTCCTGTCCGTTACGCAAGAGCATGAGCCCATATATAAAGTCATTTATGATCATAATTGTTTACTTTTAAAATAATGGTGCGATGTGATTGTGTTTTGCAATCACATTCATTGCTCAGTTTTCTTAGATTCAAGCTATATTTGAAAAGTGAGCTTTATGTTTCCTTGACAGATTTTGTTTGTTTGTTAGCTCATTGGTATGGAGAATGGGCTCAGGGCCTTGCCACATGAGTACTTATGCTGCTGAACTACCTGATAAAGGAAAAGAAGAGAGGCAGGTTGAAGAAATGGCATAGTTGTCTTGATTTGTGAGTTTCAGAAAAGTTACAAACACAAAAATAGTCAAGTACTGTGAGTATTCATAACACAGCTCTGTATGTGCTAGACTTCTATCACCTGAAGCATTGGGTATAGACTGAAGGATCACTGTAGTAGAAACACAATGGTACAAAAGTACAAATACTTGCTAGTTTTAATACAGTTTCCTCTGTTTAAAACTAAAAGTTATATGGTGGGAGTAGGTCAAAGGATTAAGATAGTAGAGAAGAAATTAAAAATACAAGAAATGTCATGTCACCACAAAGTAAACAGCAGTTTCTTGGAAAAAAAATTAAGGACAATAAAATGGTTTTCAAAATCTAGGGGCTGGGGAGATGGCTCAGTAGAATGAGCACTTGCCTGGCAAGTGCAAAGTCCTGAGTTCAATCCCCAGTTCCCCCCACCAAAACAAATTTTAAAAAGCAAAGATATATAAAATATATAAATATTTATTTTAATATAATATATATATATGTTTTATATTTTTAAATAGATCTTGCTATGTAATTTTAAAATATATAAAATATATAAATAAAATAAATTGTATGAATCTGTGCACAGCGTCAGAAAAGTATACAAATATTTCTATGCATGAAGAGAAAAATAAATTTCTCCATAAAATGAAGAAGCTGGTATGTTAAATTTCAATATATGAAGTTATTTCTTTGTTATGGTTGTATCTAGTTGTCCCCGCAAAGCCTCACATAGATCACAGGGTGGTCGAGCTTGAAGAGTAGCTTGTGGTTCAAGGGGAGGGGCCAGAGGACCAGGGCGGAGCTTGATGGGCGGGCCCCTAGAGTCATGAACTGTTAAACTGACAGCATGTGCCTCCCCATTTCCCCCACAGGCCTGAGGGCTTCTTTTGTAGGTATGGTACAGATCATCCCGGACCCGGCAATGCCCAGCCTCTCTTCCAGACCAGGTAGCATGGAATGGCAGTGTCTCGAGATCTTACTATATAATTCAGACTGCTTTAAACTATGAAACCTCCAGTAACTGTGAGCTAAATAAGCCTTTCCTTGCCTAAGCTTCGGTGTTGCAAGGAGAGAAGAGTAACTAAGACACTATTCTGTGCACTTCCCTAATGGACAAGGAGGTGCACATGGTTATGAAAGCCTCCTTTCTCTCCAACTCCCTCTCAATGCAGTTCTACAACTGCTTGCTTATTCATCACAATCTTGTTAAGTTTTCTTCTTCTGAGTGATTCTAAGCCATTTATCATTCTACTAAATGACCATTGTAATTTGTTTCACTCTAATTGCTACATCTATGCTTGCACTACCTTGGGGAAAGTAATTTATTATATGTATCCTAGAAAAAACACAAGAAATTACATGAGAAGAAATTCAGGTTTGGAGATAGAGGTGCCATTAGGGAAATTCTCACTTGAGCTCTGTATTAATTCTCTAGTAAAGGGAAAGTGAGTTACATATGGTTCCTATAGTGGTTGATTAGTTGTGTCAACTTGAAAAGTTAAAAGGTTAACTAAATCAGCTCAGCAATTCCATACCCTAGGGTGTAGAGGCCTCCACCTAGAGTGATTCATCATTTAAACATAAAATAGGGGAACTGAGGAAGAACGGAGCATTCCATTCCCTTAGAGGAGCGCTGCTCTTCATAGTCAGTGTGGATGTCATCTCCTGGCTTCTAGTGCAGACTCTTCAGCCTCCGCTTTGGATCCTTCAGTCTTTTGGTGTAGACTCATCAGCCTTCTGCCACAGACCCATCAGCCCCCTGATGTAGACTTGCATAAGACACTGTAGTGAGCTCCAGACCTAGGACTGAATCCTTCAGTCTCTGGTGCGCAGATGCCCTCTGCACACTTCCTCATTTGACTCTGTGACTATCGTAAGTCAATCTTGTAACCTCTTATGCATTTGTACATCTGGTGTTACATTTGTTCCTCTAGTAAAACCATGACTGATACAGACCCTAATGCATCTTATACACAGATATTTCCAAGAGCTTATTATATTTTGTTCATTTTTGCCTATGGTAGCTTAAAATTTACTTTAAAAAGATTGCAGTGATCTAAACGTTGCAGCTATCTAAAGATACTACTGCATATATCTGCTTTCTTTCAACATGTCTGTAAAACTACTTTTCACTTAATGTCACTAAAAACATTTTTGTATCTAGATTAATGAAAACAAAGCTGATTTTCTTTAATAAAACAATTTCTAGAGGCTAAGGACATAGCTCAATGGCACAGTACCTGCCCTGGTGAATGTGGGTCCTGAGGTTGATTCCACAAACCAAAAGAAAACAAACATAAATACATAATACAAAACAGTTTCTAGTTGGAAAATCAATATAATAGCTTGCAATTTTCCTCATTTTATCTTAAAAAGAATTCCAGTTACTTGTGAGTGTTTATTTGACCTGATGTATACCTACTTCTGTTTTTATTTTTATTTAAATGTTGCCATATTAATAAAAGTTAAAATATATTTTGAAGTACTACTTATACACTGTCAAAGGCATTCACTGTATGAGTCTGTTCACTTTTGAGGTCAACAGTGGAATTTCTAAACTCTTAAAATGATGTAGTATTCTATCCTGCTAAAAGAATAGAAGCAAATTCCATCTCAGATATGATAACTCCTTGCTCATTTTCAATGAGAAAGAATAGGCCAAGTAAACAATAGGTCTATGAGGTGCGTTTCCATTTAGCCCTCCACTGAAAGTCTCCCAGCCTTAGACTGGCTCCCAACAGCAGGGATCGATCCAGCTGGCTGTGTGTCCAGTGCTTGGTAAAGACCATGGCAGCTCAGCCCGGTACCAAAGAGTCTGTGGCTTTCTGCCAGACATCTCTATGATAGCACAGGGCACTGGGAGCCACAGGGGTCTTCCTTTGGCTGACTTACTTGATCAATCAGAGCAGCACCAGGAAGGGAGGTGACTGTGGGGAAGAGGAACTACAGCAAAGAAACACTGCAAACTACAGATATAAACACATATTTCTTTTTGTCTTTGGGAGTCTGGCTTTTGGTTTAAAACCTTCCAGTGTATCTTGAGGTTTGAGAAAAGGCAATTGCAAGGTTTCATCTGGAAGGTTCATGGGAGAAGCTGCTCTCACTACTCTAGACTTGGTACACAGTCATGGCATTGCACCCTCTGGATAAAGCAACGACTTTGCATTGCCAGCTGCTGCCTGCACTTCTATGTGTCCATAGACTGTACTTACATGGTCTTCAGCCACCCATGCTAAGGCCACTTACTAGTGGGAGGAAAGCTTTGACAATGCTTTCTCCTTTCTGACTCAATACTCAGCACTTTTCCACACCAAACCCTTTCCCTTCCCTCATCCAGATCCCAGAGGCCACAAAACAGTCAAGGCCATTTTGGGGGCTCCTACAAAGTACAGTGAGCCCTGTAGGATACTGGCAAACTTGTGCTATTGCCTGGAACTTATTGCCTTTCTTTGGGTAAACGGGACATGGGGAGTTGACACATTCTCCACTTTTTAGTTGCCTACTTATCCATTGTGGTGAGTGGTGAGGACTTAATTATTTCATTCATGACTCGGTTTTTTAGCTGACACCTAACACTTAGCTCCATTTCACAGCTGACACCTTTTACTCTGTTGTCTGATACTCTTCCCCACCATTTGCTGCCCTTTATCTGGCTCTTCTGAGCATGAATAATTCATCAAAGTCCCCAGGTTTCCTTATAACTCACTGGTCCTTTTGTTTCAGTACTCCTGGGGAAGCAACAATGTTACACCTGGAGGTTTCCATGGCATGAAAGACACTTCTCATCATAACAAAGAAAGAAAAACAAACAGTGAAATCAGAAAAGGCAGATGGTTGTACACTCTACTCAGAAGAAGGAGGGGAGACATGGGATTCCTCGGTTTCAAAAATCAGAGGGAAAACTTGCAAGAAAAAAAAAGTAGATAAAAAAATAAATAAGATGTAAAGAGAAAACTTGGTCTAAAATTCTAGCTGATGAAACATTTAAAGTTCCAGATGGAATAAAGAGTAAATCCACTGTATCTTATGGTAGGTAAGGATGTGTTGGATGTTATGATTGAAACATGATTCTAAGATAATCTTGGCAATTTTCTTTGCTGTGCAAAAGTTTTTAAATATGAAATCCAAGTTGTTGATTCTTTGACATACTTCCTGTCCAATCAGGGTTTTGATTATAAAATTTCTACTGACACTATGACTTCAAGAACTCTACCTATTCTATCTTCTAGCAGAATTAGTGTTTTTGTTTTAATATTTAGATTTTTGCTATATTTCAATTTTAGTTTAGCACATGGTGAGAGACATGAATCTAGTTTTAATTTTTGATAGAGTAAAAAGACAACACAACCAACGGAGAAATATTTTATTCTAGATGCTCTCCAGTCTAAGGACTAATATCTAGAATATACAAAGAACTGAAAATTATCAAAACCCCAAATTGAAAGATCGTCTTGGATGAATACTTATCAGAAGAAGTACAAACAAATATATGAAAAAGTTTTCAACATCACTGGTCATTCAAGAAAAATAAATAAAAACAATGCTGAGATTCCATCTTACTCCAGAAAGAATGGCTATTATCAGGAAAATAATTAATATTAAATGCTGGCAAGGCAGTGGAGAAGAAAAGAACCTGTTTCCACTGTTGGCAGGAGTGTAGACTGGTGCAGTTGCTATGGAAATCAGTTTAGAGATTCCTTAGACAACTAGGAGTATCACTTAATCAGCTCTTCAGCTTCTGCCTATCTTCTGGAGAATTAGAAGCGTCACAACCATAAATATGCAGCCATATTTATAGCAGGAGTTTCCACTAGGTAAATTTTGGAAGCAACCCAAATGCCCATCAACCAATGAATGGATAAAAATGTGTTCTTTTAATACAGTAGACTATTACTCTGCCATAAACAAATATACGTTTGAGACTTTAAAGCTAACTGAATGAATCTTGTGGCCATAATCATAAGTAGAATAAATCAGACACACATATAAACATCACATTATCTTTCTGGTGTGAGAAAATGCAAATGCAAATAAGAGCAAGAATGTATAACAAACATTTTGAAATAGGAAGAAATTGTTCAAAAGGAAAAGGGTACTTGGTAAGGGAAAGGGAAAGAAAAAAATAAGAAGAGAAAGAAAAAATAGACATGGAGCTTTGTGATGGGAGAGAGAAATGGTTTCTGAAGAGAGAATGAAGAGGGGTAAAAGAACCTTACACATCATGTACAGATACAAATTCCCTGTCATGAATGTCATCATTATGAGTACATATAATGTACCAAAAACTTATTAAAAAGAAAAAAATGATAACATTACTAACTCGGACTTCATCAAACTGGGTGAAAGCATTTATAAATGTCCATTCTTGGGAAGAATTCAAACCAGACACTGCAAAATATGGTGAGAGTTCGGTAGTGGGAAAGAAAATACTCATATGCACATAGTTTGAATACTTTACAGGCTGAGGTAGGAGGAGTCCAAATCTGAATCTGGGCTCAGCAACTTAGTTGATCCTGACTCAAAAGTTTAAAAATAAAATAAAGTTAAGTTGAGTGTGGAGTTGAGTGCAAAAGCCTTTAGCTCAGTCCCCAAAATGCCCATGGACTAGGACCAACTGTGCTGAGATCTGGGCCATCCTTTCAGATCACGTGAGTTTAGTGTGGCTTCAGGAATTCTCTCCTAAAGACTGGAGAAATACAGAATTTGACTGTCTATCTATCTATCTATCTATCTATCTATCTATCTATCTGTTATCTATCTATCAACCTATTTATCTATCTATCTGTCATCTATCTATCTATCTATCTATCTATCAATCTATCTATCTATCTTTTAAAGAAACATAAAGCGAGAATTTCATTGAATATATCAATGAACCATTACTAGATGCACATATTAATACTGGAAAATAGTAAAATTACAAGGAAATTTAGAAAGCTGGATCTGTCATACCTTGCTGGTGGCAGTGTAGTAGTCTTTGGAAAAATAGTTGGTCAGCTTTTGCAAATGTTGGATACAGACTTATTGGAATACGTAACAAGATCATCTGAGGAGAACAAAAGGAGTGAAAACTTGTGTTCCCACAAAGTCTTTTAGAAAATGTTCACAGCAATGTTTTTAATTATCACCAAAACATTTCTATGTGTTCCTGAATGCTAAGCAATATTAATTTTATCTTTGCTGAAGAAGAATAGACTACTGATATACGTGAACACATAGATGAATCAAGAATGTTATACTACTTGAGCAATACCCAGTGCAAAGGTGAGTTATGTGATCATTCCATTTTCATGAATTTTCTAGAAGAGGCACAATTACAGAGAGAGGAACAGATTCCTTGTGACCTGGAATAGAGAATAGAAGGAGGGTTTAACAATAAAACAGACACAAAAATCCTGGGGGTTTGAACAAACTGTTCTAAAACTTAATTATGATGATCATGACATAACTATATAATTTTCTGACAAATCAGATAAATGATATACCTTTTGGGGGGTACACTTTTGTGTGTTAATTGGACTATGCAAAGATGTAACAAGGAAAAAACTGACCCAGAATTACCCACCTGACACAGGAACCCCATCTTAGTCACTTTTGTGTCCCTCAAAGCACAGCCCTAGAAAGGAGATGGAGGCTTCAGAGTGTTCTTTATGTTTGTGCTCAAATTATAGAATTTGATTTTTGCCATTACTATGTTAGAGCTTGTTCCTTATAGGTGGCCCTATCCTGGGTTCTGGAAATGGTGATGGTGGATGAGAGAGTAGTAGTCACTATCTTGAAGGATTACCATTTTGGGGAGGAAGACATAAAAACTTATGATGTTCATTAAATTTTCATACATTATGTAGAGAGGTGGATTCTAAAGGATGTACTCATGTTTCTTTTTTCTGAGAGAGCCACTGAAGTCTATTTTAAAAATTATCAGGGAGACTGACTGGCTGGAGAAAGGAGTCCTGGGTTGTCTTCTGGCTGAACTGGGTTTAAAAGCCAAAGCCCTTTGGATGATCTCTGTTGGAAAACTACAATCTTGTGAATTAAACTTCTTACTGAGCTTAGTAAGAATTATAACTACCTATGCACTCATTTTAGCTTCATGCTTAGTGGGAATGAGAAAGCTGAATGCCCTTGAATTTCCATTTGGTCAAATTTTGTAGAAAACACTTTTTATATCCTTTTTTTGGTACTAGGGATGGAACTCAGGACCTTGTGCTTGCCAGGCAGGTGCTTATGCCTCTGACCTATGTCCTCAGCTCAAAAAAAGACATTTTTAAATTCAATTTTTTTTATTTTTAAGAGAAAAAACAGAAGCAAAAAAGAGAGAAAGAAAACAGAGGCAAGAATAAATAGGAAAAAAGAAACACAGTAACACACAACAATACATATGTTACAAAATTTTCAAAACAGCTAAAATAGTTAATTAACAATGGCTGTTACATTATCTAATTTTATTGGCAAATATGTTGCTCAGATTAGCAGATATAGTTATACAAGATTAGACAAATAATTGAATACTAACTCTTGTTTCAAATAAATATTAGTTTGGCCATTCAAGAAGTGAAAACTAAAACAAAATGTGAGGTACCATCTTTCCCCAGAAAGAATGGCTATCATAAAGAAATTAACTCATAAAAAATGCTGGAGAAGCTGTCGGGGAAAAGGAGCCCTTCTCCACTGCTGGTGGGAATGTGGGCTCATACAGCCACTATGGAAATTAGTCTGGAGTCTACTCAACAAACTAGGACTAGAAATCCCATGCAATCCACCTATCCCCCTTCTGGATGTTTTCCCAAAAAAACTGAAAATGTCATATTATAGTGATATATGTGCAACAATGTTTATAGCAGCACCATTTATCATAATCAAATCTTAGAAACAACCAAAATGTCAATCACTTTAGGAATGGATGAAAAGGATGTGATATTTTTAAACAATGGAATACTACTCAGGTATAAAGAAAGACAAACTTTAAGCCTTTATAGGTAAGTGGATGCAACTAGAGGCTATACTCATAAGTAAAATAAATCAGACCTACACATATGAATGTCATCTTATCTCCGTACTGTAAGAACTTGAAATAAAAAAGAAAACATAAAAGTTATAATAGATGCAATAAAATGGAAAGAAACTGGATTTAAGACTTAAACAACGATGAAAGGAAGGTGAAAAGACAGGAAAAAAGGAAGGGAGGAAAACATGCAACTATACTCATAGGACAGGTGGGGTAATTGTACTACTAATTTCCATTACTTTTTTGAAAATAGGAGTTAATGTTTAAAGTTTTCACCTTGACTAACTCTGTATGATGATATCTGTGATCTGAGCAACTAGATTGAGTGCAGCAATGTGTAGTACGAAACTCATAGTTGAATACCTGTCATCTTGACCTTCTAAATATGTACCATTTCTAATATCTTATCAATTATTATACTCTCTTTAAGAGCAAAAGCATTTTTTTTTCTTTTTGGTGGAACCAGGGAAATTTTCCAGCAGGAAGAACTGGAGTACAGAAGCCAGATCCAAGCCACACTCATCTGGGCAAATTTGAAATTGGTGGATTCATACCTGGTGCTAACGTAACAACTGCACCATAATTCTACACTAACGGTCAGAAGATAGTGCTGTACAAAATGAGGGAAAAAAGGAACAAACACATTCCTGAGCCCATCCAGAACAAATGCAGAAGACAATAGCATAGAAGCTACATTTTTCTTAGTTCAACGAGAAGAAAGCTTTGAACTAATAGTGTTTAGACAAGACATCATGTCTGCATCTTACATCTGAATAACTACTACAAAGACACCAATATGCAATGTATTAATTATTGTAACTCTCCTACTAACCTCTTTTGAAACTGTTTCATTGCTATTTCTTTCTCAATAAAATTAATTTAAAAATGATGCATATTTGCCTGGACTGTTGCTCTGTTTGTTTGTTGAGACACAGTCTTACTACATTGCTGAATTGCCTGGGGTGGGCTTGAACCTATAATCTACCCCACTAAGCCTCTCAGAGCACTGGAATTAAAGATGTGTTCACCACCATGCCTGTTGCCTTCTGTGTTTTGATACTTCAATGTAAACATCAAATATAGGAAGTCAATACTCCATGATCGGTGCCAGTTCTTAGGTGGAATCAGACCTGGGTTTGACTTTGAAGACTTTACAGTGTTTCCATGGAAGGACTGTTAGCTCCATTATTTACTTTTCCCCATTTATTCTAAGCATACTCCACTGGGATTGGTTCATTTACTGGATGCAATGTGCCCACCCCCATTTTTCCACCGTTGCAAGCTGCATGAGGCCCAGCAGCTCAAAGCATGCTCATGACTCAGGAGACACCATATGTTCTTTTAGCAAAGCACTTCAAATAGATGCTGTGCTTTAATTTATACTCAGAATCCTTAAACTTGATGGTTTTCATTTTAATTATCTTCAAACATTTCTGGATACATGTTATTTAGGCTTATGCAAATTTGGGGGAATACAAATAAGTTTTTAATCTATGTGACAGATTGCTCAAATCTGAGCATATGGAAAGTTGGAAATGAATCTGAAACCAGGTAAGTAGAGGCTCTGTAAATTTTTTTCAACTAATTGTCAATTCCTCTTAAATGATTCTATAACTTATTCTAAGTGGCCGATTTCAGTAAATCTAGAAATCTCTATGTGTTGGTTCTCATAGCTACTCACAGTGTTTATAATTCCAAGATATTTAAAAATAAAATTTTATTTTATTTTGGTATAATTTTGTCCTCCAGGATAGAATAAAATATATGCAGCTCTATCTTCCACACTTAGGGAAAGTCCAAAGCTTTCCAAATTCCCTCCCATTCTCAGGCACTCTCATTTTTTAATGTATCAGTTATTTGATTAGGTTCCTAGTAAGAAATTTAGAACATTAATGTATGAGAATAAATTCCATTTTTCAGAACAAAAAGCAGAGCACAGCCTCAGAGCTAAGGAGCAGCTTTGATTTTTTGCTAAAATTTGTGAGTCCACTGGGCTTTCTATCCACCTTGCATTGCTCTGAAATCTGGCATCTGTCCTTTTTGGTGTCAAAGATCTCACTCTCCTGGTGTCTGGGTTTCCACAGCTTTTTCTTCTTGGAGTGAGCATCAGTGAGGTGTTTGTGGGTTTTCACTTTGCTGATAGCAGTTTTTGTGGGTGTGTGGAACTTCCTCAATCAGACAGGCCCGCTGTGGAACTCTACAGCAGAACTCCCTGCAGAGAGGCTAGAGGCAAGACTCACCCAGCCATTACAGGAGAAGAACATTTTGCTAGAGTGGCACAGAAGGTTCACTTTCAATGGCTGCAGCAGGAAGAAGTGGAGCACATAAGCCATACCCAAGCCACACTCACCTGGACAAGTTTGAAATTGGTAGATTCAGACCTGGTGTTAAGATAAAAACTGCATCAAAGTTCTACACTAAAGGTCAGAAGACAGTGCTATACAAAATGGGAAAGAAAAGGAGAAAAATGAATTGTCAGGTCCTGAGCCCACCCAAGCAAATGCAAAAGACAATAGCATAGAAGAAATTTGAAATCACACACCTGAAACAATAGTGTCTGAAGTAAAGAAACAACTGCAGAAAGGTGTAGAGGAAATCAGATGAGAAATAATTTTTGAAGTAAAAACAGAAATGATAAATATAATGAAAGAAGAACTAAGTGCTTCTAAAAATACACTGATAAAAAGAGGAGAATAGAAAAATGATGGAATCGTTGAATGAACAATATAGGAAAGAAATAGAATGCAGGAAGCAGATTCAAAATGTTTTACAGGATATTAAAACCTCAATTCCAAGCTGGAAAAACAGTTTGAATGAAACTGAAAACAGACTTTCAGACCTTGAAGACACCATTGCAGGTGATGAAAAGACAAGAAAAGATTTCTTGAAAATAACTAGGATGCAAGAAAGAAGTAATTTATAATCTTCAAGACAATACAAAGATGAACCATGTAAGACTAATCGGCATCAATGGGAAAGAAGGAGTCAATACAAATGTATAAAAAGAATATGGACAGAATTAATGGCAGGAAACTTATCAAATATGGAGAAACAATCTGAAATTCAGTTAACTGGAGCATATGGAACTCCAAATAACATCAACTCAATGAAAACCACAACCAGACACATAATAACCAAGATTTCGGAAAAATCAGCACAGGAAGTATACTAAAAGCTGCTAGAGAAAAGAAACACATTATATTCAAAGGAAACCCATCAGAATAATGGCAGATTTCTCTTCACAAAGAAGAGCATAGAGCAAACTACTTCAACTCTTTCAAGAAAACAAATTCCAGTCAGACTATTTATCCTAGAAAACTCTCTTGCAGGTTTGATGGAGAAGTGAAATACTTTCATGACAAAGAACAACTAAAGAAGTTCATGATAACAAAGCCAAGCCTACACGGACTACTAAACAATTTTCTAGAGAGGGACCAACATGAGGACAAACTTATCAATGAGAATGGAAAGTGCCCACCAAATAGGGCAAACAATTAAACACAGGAGAAAAAAAGGTATACAACAGCAGTCTTTCAGTTATTCCTTTGCAGACAGCAGAAAAATATTTCCATCAGCATGCTCTACAAATGGACTTCTCCTGCACCCTGTGGGTTATGATTCTGTGTCTACAAGGTGGATATCAAGGAAACAGCAGTAGCTCAGTCCCACAAGTGGCACCTGGCCCCAGTAAGTGCCATGGGCGCTGTCCACGTCCACCACATACTAGAACTTTGGCCCCAAAGTGTTAGAAGTCTGATCATTTATTTACCATTCCAGTATTTTTGTTATGTTTTATTCTTAGTAATCCTTAACTATCATGAAAACTGTTTCTTGGTTGATATTTTTGTATATATTTGTACATAATCAAATAGTATGTGAGTACTCTGGAATTTGTCACAGATTCACACAAACTCAAGGTTAAGAGGCCCAATCACAAGTGGGACGTCACTGGTCAGCTGCTTTAGGATGACCACTGTCTTAACTTTGTGATGCTCAGTATGGATGATGGTGGGAGGAAGAACTGAAAAGCCAGACACTAAAGGGAAGAAACCCAGTGCCAAGAAGGCTTCTGTCAGTGGTACTGACACCCTCATTTTGATGGCCAGGACCAACTGGATGCTGTACCATCCGTGGTGCCTCTGAACCTTACCAGGTTTGGATTGGTCAGCTTTCTCTAGCTGAAATGATCAACTAAGAGGAGGATGGGCTTTTCTTGGCATTCAGAGGATGAGCCTGTGATTGGTTAGCTCCATTGCCTGGAAGGGTTGAGATGAATTAAGAACATTCAAGGAATGTGGAACAGAGAGAGAAAGAAAGAGACTGACACACACACACACACACACACACACAGAGAGAGAGAGAGAGAGAGAGAGAGAGAGAGAGAGAGAGAGAGAGAGAGAGAAAGAGAGAGAGAGAGAGAGGGAGAAAGGAAGAGGGGGGAGAGAGAGACATTGAGAAACTGTGAGGAAGAGAGACAGAGATTGAGGGACAGAGAAAGAGAAAGAGCGACTGAGACAGACAGAGAGACAGAAAGAGACAAAGAGACAGAGATTGAGAGACAGAGAGAGAGATAGAAAGAGAAACTCTGAAGTTAGTGCTGAGGGCCACTCACACTTCCCAAGCCAGATCTTCATGGTCCACGTCTTTCAAGGAGTCCCACTCCTATTTCTGCCCCCCACCCCGTGCCCTCAAATGGTTGCTGCTGATGAGGGTGCTGCCTTCATGACCCAGTCACCCCTAAGCAACCCAGCCTCTTGACACATGACACTTTGGAGGAGTCTTTAGATATATACCATAGCACACAGTGACTCTGACTTGAGTGTTAGAGCTTTATAAAACTCGTAAAAATATTCTTCTTGACCAAAGAGCACTTGTGAAAAAATAAACTTTAATAAAAATGTTGTGGATCAACTACAGGCCAGGTGTATGTTGTGTATCTCACAGAAATATCAGCTCATGTAGAAGGATTTGGACCTGCTGGGCTCCATGTGGACCACCTTCCCACTGGGTATTTACTGGGTCCTCCTCTCAGCAAAGCCCACCCTGGTATGCTGCCTCTGCCATCTCCTGCCCTAAACAGCTGAAGGGACTCAAACTGATACCCAATACTTTAAGCTCTGAGCCACCATGTTCCTGTCAAACTTGTTAAGGTCTTAAGCAGAAAAAAGTTCTTTTAAAATACAGTCAAGTTTATTTTAAGGCCATTGAGTTAATAGGCTTTTTTGTCTTTTTTCCTAATTACCCTCAGATGTTGAACTAACAAGATGACAATGATTTAAACACTTGTCCATCTAATTATACAGCTTTAGAAAGAAGAAACAGAAAAATCCACAATTATACTCAGAGCCATCAACATTTGCCTCCCAATAAATGATAGAACAGCTAAGCAGAAAATCAATAAGAGCCGGGCGTGGTGGCGCATGCCTATAATCCCAGCACTCGGGAGGCTGAGGCAGGAGGATTGTTGTGAGTTCGAGACCAGCCTGAGCTACAAAGTGAGCTTAAGGCCAGCCTGAACTGTATAGTGAGACCCTGTCTCAAAAAGACAAAAAAAAAAAAAAAAAAAAAAAAAAAAAAAAAAAAAAAAAAAAAAAAA
>PVKA01013878.1:0-53867 GCA_004027165.1 Ctenomys sociabilis | reverse complement strand
TTATTTTTGGAGTGTATTCTTGCTCTTCTTACTAGATATAGAAGTACAGCTTTGGGGACTTCTTATGAGCACACTGAATATTTCCTTCCACTCGCCTTGTGCCTCCATAATTCCTCACCTTTGAATTCCTCCTATTTCCTATGTCATGCAATGCTTTCCTTTCCCCCTTCAAAATTATTTTTGTTCAGTACACTAATTATGATGTGTCTTAGTAGGGCTTTATTCATTTTAATGTACTTAATACTCATTAAATGTCTTGAAAAATAAAATGCTAACTAATGAAATTTATACTCAGTTGTAGAAGATTATAAACACTTAGGAAATAATTTCTCAAGAAGTAATTCTACAAGACTATCTTTATTTGCCTTTAAGTTTTGTAAAACTTATTTATATCAATAAGCTTCCTAACCTTAAGTATACTCTGAAAACAAATGTTGGGTAAAGTACATATAAAAAAATACATTAAAAGAATTCAGGTCAGAAAAGAATTTACTCAGAAAATATAAACAGCTTCTTTACCAATCACTGTGGTTACAATGAGAATTTTCTGATAATCAGTGAATCATGGAGCAAGACTGGCCATAGCTTTTCAGTTTATCTTGACCAAAAATGCTGAATTTCTTGATCGCCAATATACTATACCTTCCAAACAGTAATTCTTGTTCAGGTTTATTAATATCTCAGATGGCAGCCTCACTTTTAAACTAAAGATGTTGACTCAAACTATCATATCTGTTAACCAATTTCAAATATTCTCATTGTCCTATTCATTGTCACAGCAAATGTATGAGTAGTACTCCCACACCTGCCATATATATATATATATATATATATATATATATAGTGATTCTATATATATATATAGAAGAAGATTGGTGGGGTGCTAAATTAGATTTTAAGAGGCCAATCAGAAGACTTTCTAAATTCTTCCTTTTAAATTTTCCCTAAGTTTTACCATTGACTCAACAAATTTGGAGTATATAATCAGGCATTCCACATATATGACTGGACCAGAAAAAACTGACATTGATTTAAATTGCTTTAATAATAGCATTTGGGGCTGGGAAGTAGGGGGGCTGGGAAGTTTGCTCAGTAGAATAAGTGCTTCCCTGGCAAGTGCAAGGGTCTGAGTTCAATCCCTGGTTCCGCCAAAAAAAAAAAAAAAAATTAATAATAGCATTTCTTGCACAAAAGAGAGCATGTAATATAGTTCTTCCACTTAAGTCAAAGGAAATTTCACAGCCAGAATTGATGGTATTTTCTGAAACTAGCTTAAAAATTCCTGACACTTTGGCAAGTGGCACAATGTGATATTCGCTGTTCCAGAAATATATACTAGGGTGGATGTCACCATACCACCACTATTATCCCAAGTCAGCTCACTTTTTTAACACTCTGTGTGAGACTGTCCTTGTCATTTTCATCTTTCAGTTAAAGCTCTCACTATCACTGAACCAAGTTACCAGATTTCAAAGTTTAAAAAATATCTTCATAAAATATTTGCAGGTAATGTGCATCAATAGCTGTCTGAATTCTGATAACTAAATTACATTTTTTTCTTAAAAATGAATTATCCTCTCAGGAAACACATCAAAAAGAATCTCTCCCTCTCTAATGGTTCTAAGTAATCATAATATACCAAGAGGCTAATACTACCCCACAAAAATTCATATTAAAAAAATAGTGGATGAAATCTAAGCCTCTTTCAAGGAGTCTGAAATAGAAATAACATTTTCCAAAGTTAACTATTATTAGCAAACATAATTTAAAATTAAGACAATGTTGGTAAATAGATGCAACTAGAGAATATACTCTTAAATGAAATCAATCAGAAGTGCATGTGCAAACATCATATTGTCTCCTTAGTGTCAGAATCTAAAAGAGAAAAAATGGAATCTGAAGGGTACAATAGACATTGTGAAGGGGAATGAACTTATTCAAAGGAAAGAGTTACTGAACTGAGGAGAAGGACAGGCGAGGGAGCAGGAGAAAGAGGTTTATTTACATACACAAGCAGAATGGTTTGGACAACTGTACGTGCATTTCTGCTCATCTATGGAAAGGAGCAGTTAATGCTTTAATTTGTTTTACCTACTTTATCAATTGTTTACCCTTTTCGTCTTTTTAATTTCTTATACATCTCTTTTGCTTTCCAATTTTACATGTATGTATCTGCTAATATGATACACAGAAATTTACAACTTATAACTGGCTGGGAGACAGCACCATACATTACAAAAAATACCGTGAAATTTGGATTATTCTGTTAAGGGAAAAACATGTATCACTTGTAATTTTTTGTGTTTTAATTCTAATTTGTACTCTAAAAATAAAAAGTTGGGACATTGTATCA
Organism: Ctenomys sociabilis; assembly: GCA_004027165.1. Taxonomy (NCBI): domain Eukaryota; kingdom Metazoa; phylum Chordata; class Mammalia; order Rodentia; family Ctenomyidae; genus Ctenomys; species Ctenomys sociabilis. Next base: position 51,514 of record PVKA01013878.1, on the reverse strand, counting down.
AATAACATCTATTTTGGTACATTAAAGATGAAATTATATACAACTTAACAGTTTCTACCCTTATTTAATGCAACCTTCTCTGGTTTAGTCTATAATAGCTTTTTAGAGTACATAATAGCTTATTATAATTTTATATCCAGCTATCATTAAAATACCAAGCATCAAACCTAAAATTCAAAGGACTTTGTTGCAAGAAGGAAGGAGCTGGTGCAGTAAATAACAAGCCATCTCAGTCTTTTCTGCTCTAAATGTTTATTTAACTCTAGTTATCCCAGAAATTTTCTGTTCCAGTCAGAATGGGTCATGGGAGTGAAAATAACCACAGATGTGGTTTGCAGGAATCTCAGCATTTTCCATTTCAAGAAGTGTGTGGGACTGGGCCACTGGACTTAACTTTCTTCCTTGGCACAGGACTTTCTTCTGAAAATGCAGGATTAAATCAAAGTTCTTGGAAGAATTTTAGGATATGGTTGCATGATAAAGACACTGGCTAAATTTGTATTTCTAATAAATAGTGAGGACTATGCTTGAAATCATACATGGAATATATTTATCTTAAATATCATATTTATTACTTTATTTGAATTTCAAATTCCATATCCTTCCCTACCATCATTCTGGGCAGGAGATGTTCTAGTGCTGAGTCAATCTTGATGTTATCATAGTTTATGTGGGGAGGGTGAGGATGTATTGAATGCAGGCCCTCATTCAACACATTCAACACATTCAATTATTATTTCTAGTGGCAATTTCAAATCCTTTACTTTCTATTTTCCAAGCTTGCATCTACGCATTTTTGATTAATCATATTCTTCCTATAATAAAAGATACACACTACTGTGTGATAATATTGAAGAACTGAGCAGTATGAGGAAATGATTCTCTATTCTTTGAAAAGGAAATGCCATAATAGAGAAAAACTGAAGTAGGAAGGAATATAGGAACCATTGTGACAGAAAATAAATATTGTTTGAGGATCAGCAGGGGGCACTAAGAGACTACAGGAAAAATGTAGACCTGTAATGTTCATAAATTATTTTTCTTTTACTTTAACTTCAAATTGATAACACTATAAACTCTGTGCTTTTTATCTTTATTATAGTTGATAGTGTATCTTTTCTTTTTAGCCCTCAAAGTGTAGGTGCACTTAACAGAGTTTTTGATCTACCAACTTTTTTTAAAAAAAAGTTCTTCTCCCTTATCTGCATTCATGTTTGCTTCTCATTCAACATTCACATGCAGTGCCGTTTCCTCCCTTTGACAAACACAGAGTAATTAGGATTTTTCACAGACAAGTGATTATCTAATAAATGACCTTCTGCAGGCAGCTCTATTAACATGGAGCAAAAGGGTGTTTACTACCCGCAGTGGCCAAGAAGAAGGTGCAGAGAGAAGACAAGCTCTGCATAACCAGCGACTTCTTCAGCTCTAAGGATAATGAAGGCATTTACTGAACTAGTGGATCCACACTAAAAATAATTATAAACCTGACCGGACTCTAAAATATAAACACAAATTATGATTGGCTGTAGTAACACTTCATTAATTCCATGGAAGTCCAAGGATAAGGTAATAATGGTTATATTCACATGGGACTTGGCATATAGGGAAAAAAATACAAATAAATAGAGAAAGGATAAAAAGGTTACAGATTAATTTTCATATGTCTTCCCTGATTCCATTAGCAGTTAAAAGGTGAAAATATTATGCAGTCTAGGCACAATTTTTTTAAAGTATATTGCTGTGAAGTTATAATTTTTTATAAAGAAAATTGCTACGGGATTTGTTGAACAGACTTTAGCTACAGCCATATACTTTTGGCTGTTCCTTTATGTCTATGTAGTTTCTAATTTAAAAATATAACTTGAAAATATAGTTTCCTTTTAATTATTCAGGCTATAGGGCTTAGTGAATGATCTTAGACCATAGAAATTTGGACATGGGAATACTCAATACTTTTTTAATGACCACAGGTAGCCCTTTAATTTTACACATGGGAAAAGGTAAGTTGCCAAGGTTGCTAAGAAAGCTTTCTGAACAGAAGGGATATAGCTGGACTGGAGATATGTTTTAAATTTCTTGACACCAATCTAGCCATTGTTATGCTCTCCATTTTATCTTTTTTTCTATATTTTGTTGATGTGTTGTTTAAAAATGACAAGTAAATGTAGAACATGGTGTTTTTGAATATTTAAACATCATGGAGTGACTCAGTCAAACTAATTAACATATGCATTATCTCATACACTTGTAATTTTTTCAATGTAATCTTTCATTAAGATCTATTTAGTGATCTTTAAGCATGTAATTAGTTGTTATTAACCATGTTATCATGTATAACAGATATCTTAAACGTATTCCTCCTGTCTAAAATTTCTAACACTTGAACAATGCCCCCAATCCCACCCCCACCTTAATACTGCTTTCAACTTTTATGATTTCTAATTTTGGGGATTCTACACAAGTGAAATCAAGCATCATTTGCCTTTCTGTGATTGGCTTGTTTTAGTTCATGCCCTCCAGGCTTATTGATGCTGATATGCATGATAGGATTGCCTTCTTTTTGCAAAACTAAAAAGTTTTCCATGCTTTCTTTATCCACCTGTGATGGATGCTTAAGATGATTCCATATTTTGTCTATTATTAATACTGCAGCAGTAAATATTGAAGTGCAATTGCCCTTTCAGCATGCCCCAGGGGCAGGACCAACATGGCAGGACCAGGGATCAAACCGCCAAAACCTGACCCTACTTAGAAGTGCTTTAATCCTCTAAGCTATTTGGATGGCCCTCTGCATTTTTAACTTCTTAATGTTACAATTTACATCTTTTTGTTTTGTGTATTATTTAACAAGTGAATATAGGTATTGCTATTTTAATCGTATTATCTTCATAATAAAGATATAAATGATTTTACGTGCCACCATTACATAAACATTCTTAATTTGATTATGTAGTGAATTTGATATAAGTGAGTTTTATGCTTTATTTTAAATCAAATATCGAGGCACGAGCAGTATATGTATATACATATATATATATATATATATATATATATATATATGATAAAAGTATAATACTTGAGGAAAAGGGTGAATAGATTCCATATGCACTTTATAAATGCTTTTGCAACTTTTTTTTTGTATTTTAGTACAGGGTCTCCAGGGTCTAGAGAGTCTCACTACATAGATCGGACTAGTAGCACTCCCCCTGTGTTCAGCCTCCCAAGCACTGGGATTACAGGAGTGTGTCATCATACCCAGGCTCAGTCCATCTCAGCACACCCCAGGGGTGGGGCCAGCACAGAATGCTGGGGACCAAACCCTGGCTGCAGCATCTGCCTAAGCATGCTCTTTAATCCACTGAACTATTTGGCTGGCCCTCTTGTAACTTATTAATAAAGGATGTTTTCAAAAGATTTACAGGAATGACAACTTAGTCTATTGATGTTTCTATAGTAAAATGCTATGAATCAAATAGTTTATGGATAGCAGAAATTTATTTTTCAGTTATAGAAGCTATAATGTTTAAGATTAAGGCAGTATCCAGGGAAGGCATGTTTCTTGATTCATAGACACTGACCTGTTATTACATTTTCTCATGTGGAAAACAAAAACAACTCACTTGGACCTTTTGAAAATAAAGGTACCCACTCCATGAATAGGGTTGCTGCTCTTATTTTGTACTAGCCCCCAAAGCCACCATCTCTTCATGGCACCACCTGAAGGATTAGGATTCCAGCATATGAATTTTAAGGCGCAAATATTCAGATCATAGCAAAGGAATTTCCAGAATCATTAAGAGGTGGTCCAATGGAATAAACACACCAGTTAATGGATTTCTCTATAGGCAAAATTGCAGTTCTCTTCTAGAGAAATCACTGGAAAAATGCATGCAATAGCCAGCAGCAGGAAGATGCTGTTCAGTGAACAGTAGGGCTGCTTTGCTTCCTGTCCTGACACCTGAGAATAACACAGTCAGGGATGAACATTTCAGTTCAACACTTCAAGCACATTACCTTCTCATAAACAATTTTGCATTATGTGCCTTGTTTGCATTTGGCCGGATGTGCCCACTCAGTCCATACCCACCCCTCTTGTCGATGTAATTAAATCAATTTTATTAGGCCCAGTCTGTGATGACTCGGTGTGACTGTGTTAGCAGCCAGTGGAAACGGTTTGCTCACCACATTTCATGCTGGTTTTCTTTCTATTAACAAAAATGGAATTTTTCAGGCTTCATTACAAGATTAAGTTTCTGATAGAATTAAAGATTGTTGATCCCTTCTAGCCAATTTTCCCCTGGAGAACTACCACTCTGAACACAAGAGTTCCAAACTGCTTCTCCCAGGGTACATTTTTCTATGCTCTCAGGGAAAAAGCATCACACCATATCACCGAACTTGGTAGAAGAAATAAACAATGTGCAAGTGAATTATTTGAAACAAATGAACAGAAATCTTCCAGAATACAGCATGTACAACTAATGATAAGAGTGGGGACTCTAGGGACATGGTTGTTTGGGAATTCTACAAAATCTGCAAATATGCTTTCAAACTCCATAACAAAAAGATTTGGGTTGTCTTTTTTTGATTATTGAAGTGTTAAGTAAATGTCCTTTTGAACACCTAGTCTCTGTGTTAAAAATCTTTCAGAAACACTAAAGCATTGCTCGTTTGTTTATTTTTAGAATACATGTTGAGTGGTCCATCCATTTTTGGCACAGAATATCAGGGGATTCAGGAGTTGGTGGCCAACAGAGATAGACCCTACTAAGAGTGAGAGTGCAAACTGGTATCTCTTTATCAGACATATTTGATTGAAGTATTATATTAGTTTTGACTTAGTCTCCTTTATAGTACATTAAAGAAAGTAGCTGGACTCAAGAAAATGCTTTGCTCACATTTGTAGCCATCCGTGAAGTGAAAATTAAAACAACACTGAGATACCATCTCACCACACAAAATGGCTATCATAAAGCAATCAACTAACAACAAATGTTGAGAGGCTGTGGGGAAAAAGGAACACTTCTCCACTGCTGGTGGGAATGTAGACTGGTGCAACCATTGTGGAGATCAGTGTAGAGACTCCTTAAAAAACTAAGACTGGACATCCTATTCAAGCCAGCTATCCCCCTACTGGAAATTTTCCTTGATGAACTGAAAATATCACTTCATAGTGATATATGTGTACCTATGTTTATAGCAGCACAATTTGTAGTAGCCAATTCTTGGAAACAACTAAGATGCCTGTTACCTGAAGAATGGATGAAAAAGATGTGGTATTTTTATACAGTGAAATATTACTCAGCTGTAAAGAATGATAAATTTGAAGCCTTCATATTGAAGTGGATGCCACTTGAACATATACTCATAAATGAAATAAACCAGGCCCACATGTGCAAATACCACGTAGTCTCTTTGATAAGAAATCAAAAGAAATACAAATAGAAAGTATAACACAATTAAAAGGAAAGTGAGAACTTGAGGATTAGATGATGAAAAGAGGGCAAGGAGAAAAGCTAGGAAACATTTATACACACAAGATAGGTAGGGCAATGATCCTAAGAACTATCAGCAGATTGTTGAAACTAGCAGTTACTTGGTGGGATTCTCTCCCTAACTATATATGCCAATACCTATGAACTGAGTGACTGCACTGAAGATAGCAATGTGTAATAGTGGTCATGCTTGGAATGCCTGCCATTGTGGTCTTCTAAATATATACTGCTTGTCATGACATACCAATTATGGCCAGACTGTATCTAAAGTAAATGTTTTACTTTTTTTTTAAAAGGGTAATAAATGAAAAAAAAGAGACAAGAAAAAAAGTCTCAGGGCTATCCCTCTACGATGATGTATATAGTTAGACCTCTAAACTTCTGTGTAAAAATATGCAACTGTTTATTCATATTTTTTAATTTTTAAAAATTCTTTATCAATATTTGAGGGGCTTAAAGTTTAACATGTCAATACTCGATAGAAAGTACATGTTCCATCTTATGCCTAAGATATTCAGACAGATAGGTTAAGCCCACCTGCATATGTTGTATGGTAATAATAAGCTTCTCTTCTGGAGGGTTTACAGCATAAGTTTGCATACCAAAAATTAGAGAAAAAAAGGGGCTTTTTTTGCCCTGGCCTTTCAATGTCAGTGAGGACTCAGGATATAGGAGAACCTGTAGTGTAGCATCATTTAACTCAGCTGTGTCCCAACTTTCCTGATCAAGGAGATTATGAGGCCACAGAGGAACGTGGTTGATGATATAGTGTGTGCCTAAAGATAGTCATTCTCTCAGGCTTTCACAGAGAGGAAAGTGGTCAAGCAATGGCTGTGACTCATCGACATGGCTGACACTGATTAAGGATCTACAAAGTATGGCACAGGATTTCAGGATAAGTCTTGAAGGGAGTTGACTGACCTTGGTTTATACAAAAGTTACATTTCTTGTTATATAGGTCTTGCTACCTTGGTTTTAATTATTCAACAGAAAAGTGTAGAAATGAGCTATGAAAAGTGAAGTCAGTTAATATACTGAGCTGTGGAAGGCTCAAGTCATCAGATTTGGACATTGCCAGTCCTGTGGATAACCCACTATTATTGTGTACTACTGGACTATATTAGAATATTTTGCTGAATTCATGCACCTACAGTGTTTGGATGGCAATGGAATACCCATCTCTGACAAAACTAAAGAAAAAAAGTAGATGTAAATGAAGGACCATTTTGTATCTGTATATACAAAATAGATAAGGTAGATATCCAGCTACTTTCTCTTAATTCAATGAGAAGGAAAATTTGTACTAATAATGTTTGGACAGGATATCATGTCTCCATCTTGTGCTATGAATGACTACTGCAAAGACAATAATGTGCAGTGTATTAATTGTTGTAACTGTCCTACCAACCAATTTTGAAGCTGTCTCATTGCAATTTTTTTTCTCAATAAAATTAAGAAAAAAAGAAAAGGAAATGCTTTTAGTGTCCATGAATAAAAGTGTTTGGAGTAAAGACAGTATTTAAACCAATAGTAAAGGTGAATTGCTAATTCACAGAATGTTGTTTTACAATTCCACCTTTAGTTAATTATTTAAGCTTCCTTAGAAGCTTAAACTCTATGTCTGAGAAGATTGTTGTGTTGAGTCTCCCTGGATTTATCCCTGTCCTCTTCATTTATTCATTTCTGCCAAGGTGAGAGTTACTGTTTTAGGAAAAGGAAAACTTGATTGATACTTGGCTTGCAAGTGCTTATTCTACTGTGCTATCTCTCTGTAAGAAGTCCTTTAAAAAGTAAAAGTATTTTGCAAAATAAAGATCATTTTCATTTAAAAGGCCTCTGTATCCTTATTATTAAAAATTTCCAAGTTCTGGGATCATATCCAAGAAATCAGAAGTAGGATAATGAATTATTTCAACATTGGTATTATGCAAAGGGCTTTATGTTGATTTTTTGACAATAAATACACACAATAAACACAGAGTAATGGCTTCAGTTCTACTTTTTGACTTTGTTTCTTCATTTTGCTCTGTGATCTTTCTGTTAGTCAACTGAGCAATAGGAAAAAATTTGGAGAGCAAATGTTTTGGAGATAATGATCAAGAGCTGTGAGTGAACCAATTGGAAAGTGTTTTGAATTCTCTTCTTCTCCTTCTTTCTCCTTCTCCTTCTCCTTCTCTTCCTCCTCCTCCTCCTCCTCCTCCTTCTTCTCCTTCTTCTTCTCCTTCTTCTTGTGGTTTATTCAGCTCACAGTTTGTGGAGGTTTCAGTGCATACTTGGCTGACTCTAAGGTGGGGTGGTGTGGCACAAGGGCAACAGTTCCAAGCGGTGCAAAACAGCACAAACAACAAAAGCAAAAAGGGAAGAATAGCCAATTTTTTACTTCTGTATCATGAACATTGCATTGTGACATTAAAATTTTTTTGTCTAGATCAGTTTCTCTTCTCCTTGGATCTAGGCCAGCCATTTGTGTTTTGATCAGAAAAACATAATGGGATTTTATGCCAGGCCACTTCTTGGTATAGGCATCAGAAAGTCATGCAAGTTCCTACCTTCACTACCCTGCCTCTGCTCAGAGATGTCTTGAGAAGCCTCCAGACTAACCCACTTGTTATTATGAGCATCACAATATCATTTTCTGCCCTGCACATGCCAGAGACAGTGAGGCTGGTTTTAAAGATCAAGCTCCCAGCCAATCAGCACACACAAAAGTTAGCTCAGCTGACAGCAAGAGAATGTCACCATTTCAGCAGAACTACTCAACTGACCTGCAGATTCATAACCAATACATGACCATTGCTGTAAGCCACTTATTTCTGAGATTTCTTGATAAGCAGTGAAAGTTAAATGACAATGAGTGTTCATGGGCAGGACAACTGAGCTTTATGTGAAGTAGCAGGAAAGAAGAGTGACTCTTTGGAAAGCCTGAATAAGAGACAGTGGTTTAGGGCTGGAATACGGAGCAGATGAGCTGGAAAGAGGCTAACTAGTGTATATGTGCATCATTAATTCTGAGGACTAGGACCATTGAAATGTGTATGCTCATTTAAATGTGTAAACAAAGAAATACCTAAGGTTCGATATAAAATGCCATGCAATATTCGAGTTTGACACAATATTTAGCTTTCTCCTTGACTGAAAAGAGAAAACACTGCTTGCATGATATTGGAATTTAAGTGGCCTGGCTTTGAGTTTCTTGTTATTTGCTGCCATAAGTTGTTTGAATTGGTTGAATGAAGTAAATCATTTTGTTTTGGTATATGAGCTTTATGTTACTGCTCTCTTTTTAGCTGAAATGAGCAGTGGAAAATAGCATTTCTGTGAAGTTAGTCTCTTAAAATATGCACCACTGTTCCAAACAGCAAGCTAATTTTCGAGTTCATCAGATGTGTATTTATATGGTGAATATATCTGTCACATAAACATTTTGTCAATCACCGTCTTCCTTCTGTTCCGACACAGTGTGCTGAAGCACCATCTAAACACGATGAATATTGAGCTTGATGCAAGTGAGAATTAATTATGACAACTACAGGAGTGTTACCAAAGCCACCCTACTCTACGGCAATGACACATTAGCAGAAGAAATCATTGCCATTTCTAAAGAAAAATGAGTAGGTGATCTACTTAGTAATCCCTTAAAGTAGTTTATTCTTTGGATGATATTTTTTCTCTTCCAACTTTGAACATGAACACTAATCATGAATGTAAAGGCATGAAATGTACAAAGGAGAAGCAACTCTAAGTTCAATAAAAAAGCCAGCTATTGTGCTTCTGGTTTGTTTTGTCCTGAGGTGGATTTAAATGGTATTGAGATAGGTTAAAAATATGGGGATAATTCAAAAGGGATATAAAGCAGATTTGGCTATAGATTTGATTTGTACAATCTGAATGGAAATAATGATGGTAGAAGATCTGATACGTGTGCAATATGATATTTTACAGTACCTATTATATCTAGATCTTTAGGTTTCTTGTAAGATTATTTTCTTGAGAACTGATATGATTCTGAGGAATGTAATGTAAAGAGGATAACATGAGTATGGGAACCTGATTGGATATAAATATAATACAAATAGGCTAAAGATGATAAACAACTAAATCTAGCAATTTAAAAATAAATTTAGAGTGACTAAAGAATGTGAAATTTCATCCCCAGAGTTCTCAAAATGAAGTGGCTTTCTAAGCATTGCATACACACTTGAGAAGAAAATCTGCACTGCTGCATCAGCCTCTCTCTCTCTCTCTCTCTCTCACTCTGCAACTTGGATTCATAGTGAACCTCCTTTTTCAGCCTCCCCACCTGTGCTGGAATTACAGGCATGTGCCAGTATGCCTGGTCTCTGTGGCAGCTCAGCCTACCCCGTGGGCGAGGCTGGTGTGGCATGTGATGGTGAATCACTGATTATCAAACCCCATTCCTGTGCTCGCTGAAGCAGGCACCGAGTCCTCCAAGCTGTCTTTCTGGCCCTCACTCAGACTCTTCTTATAGATAAGCATGGAAACTTAAACAAATATTGATAATAACAAAGAAGAGATGCTAAATGACAGATGGGTCAGCTATTTTGCCTATAATTTTCCTCACATTTTTTTCCCAGCATTTATTTAAATATATATAGTAAATAATTGGTAATCAATCTTAAGTGTCAATGTTTGGTGAAAATTAGCTAAGAAAAGAAAACTTCATGTAGGGTTATAGAAAAAAATATTGAGTGAACAGAATCTCCAGTAAAAAATAATTAGATAACTAAATAATGTCAGAGTCTTCCTAAAAGATGCCATGTCTACTAGGTTAAAGTGAAGAGAAGCAAATCAAATGAACAAGCGATAACATTCCAGATGCAGTGAAAATATGGAATTGGAAGAGTTTAGCTTTCTGACCCTCTGAGAAAAGCCTGGCTGCAGAGTTAACAGGCAGATGACGAGATGTGGTTGTAAGTTACAAACTTCCCTCAAGTACATATTGATAGTGTATACGTAAGGGAGTATGATGAGAATTAGTCCTCAGCTCAACCCTAACCCATATAAAGCCCTCCAAAAACTTTACAAATAACTTGCAAATGTGTGTCATTGCCTTGTATGTAGTAGTCCCTCACTATTTTGCAGCTGGACTTTTCAAAAAATATTAATCTAAATTATTCATTACACAATTTCTGCAGTACCATACAGTGTATGTATATTGTTAAAATTATGTAGGTTTATGAGTTCAGAAAGTGATTAAGAACATTAGAAGTGTTTTAAAAGTGTGGGAGTAGTTTATAAAAGTGTGAGAAGAATTTATGAAGCCTTAATACTGTATATATAGCCTCGCTACTTCGCTGATTTTCATTTATACGGGGGTGTCTGAAATATGAACTCTGAGATAAATTGGGGGACTTCTGTCCATGCTCCTCACCGAGGGTTTTCTTTGTTGTTAATATTTTGAATTTTAATTTTATTCTATTGTGGCGGAGACATATATATTTTATTACTTTATTGGATGCTATGATGCTTCTGAAAGTCATTTTCTCAGCCATTTGCATGTTAAAATATTTTAAAATAATTAATAGGTAATATATTTACATATGATCAACATTTTTAATAAAAGAAAAATTAAAAGATCAAGGATGATAGTAAAGAATCCTCCAATTTGAAATAATGACTTCTAACCATGTGTGAAATTAAATATCGGTTTACACAAGGAAATGTTATTGTGAAAAATCTTGTGAAAAGTCTCCCAGCTCAGCAGGGATATATATATTTGGTTTCATGAGTGTGCATTTATTTCCAAACTCAGTGAAGTGTACACAGGGTGCCCCTACAATGCATCAAAAGTCTTGAAAAAAATAACAAAAGAAACTATTATTGCCTTAAAAAATTCTAAAAGCTTTCATTTCCCTATTGATGCAACTCCCAGGTCCTACTGTAACTTTTAAAAAAATTTTTAAAATTTATTTTATTGAAGAACAAATAGCAATGAGACAGTTTCAAGACAAATTAACAGGACAAATTCGATAAATTAATACATTGCAAACTGTTTTTATAATGTTTTGGTATCGTACACGGTGCACGCATGATATTATACTTACAGACATTATTATAGCAAGTGTCTCTAATCAGTGAATTAAGAGAGTGTAGCTGTTTACTTATCTTATTTTTTTATACCTGAATTATATTATAGATTCAATAACTAACACTTTATAGCTTGTTATTTTCCTAGTGGTTGTCCATAGTACTAGAAGCCGACATAATATCTTGTCTAATCACTATTAGTGCTAATCTTGCTTCTCATAGAATCATGCAGAAGCACGGCATATTTATCCTGACTGTACTGTTTATACACACACATCATGATTCTTCCTTTCTACACCCCTTCCTTTGTCTAAACCTGTCAAAGATGGGCACTCCACTGTCATTAAACCAATTTAGGTGCCTGAACTCGGTGACACAGTCCAGCATTCCACAATAATAGTGAGTTGTCTGAAGATGTTTTTGACTAGCCAGTGTGGTGGCGCATGCCTGTAATCCCAGCACTCAGGAGGCTGAGGCAGGAAGATTATTGTGAGTTTGAGACCAGCATGAACTACAAAGTGAGCTGAAGGCCAGCCTGAACTGCATAGTGAGACCCTGTCTCAAAAAGACAAAAAAAAAAAAAAGTCTTTGACTGTAGCCATTTACAGCTCAACTTATTATTATGGCCCCATGTTATATACTCATTTTTATATTTTTCTGCTGGACGGTTAAGACCAAGATAGACCAAGACCTAGATACCAAAAGATTCTGATGAGGTCAGTGAAATCCCCTCAGGGTCCTGCTGTAATTGGATGATCTCAGATAAGTGAAGTTATCTGTACTTCAGTATCTGCATTTGCAAGTGTCTCATCTGGATGCTTAGAAAATGTTTTTGTTCTTTTTATAATTTTATCGAGAAACGAATAGCAATGAGACAGCTTCAAAATCAATTAATAGGACAGTTTCAATAATTATTACATTGCATATTGTTGTCTTCATAGTGTTTATTCGTAGTACCAGATGCAGATATGATATCCTTAGGAGGGATATTTGAAGCCACCAGGTCTTGGGGAGTAAATGAGATGGTAAGTGTTGTTTACGTTTCCTAATAGGGTGCATCAAGTGCTTTGTGTTTTTTCTAGAAACTGGCACACTGCTGCAAAAGCGGAGGAGAACATATGTGGTCTGTTTTCCTCTTTAAAGTATCTCTGTTTAGAGATCATTTCTTTTCATCTCCTATTTTCATGTAAAAGAATCAGACCTGCTCTTCCTGCTCCTTAGCGTATCAAGGTAGGTAAGTCATTATAACCAAAAAGTTTGGCTCTGAATAAAACAAGAAGAGGTGGAAGACCAAGATTTTTGCTTGCTTGTATCTGTAGCTAGAACCTTCCATCCCTTGTTCAGCCTTCTGTGGGAAGAGACCCAAGCCAGCTCTGAATATTAAGCCAGACTTCCGCCTGACTTTGCATAATAGCTAGCCATGACCCTAGCACTGCATTTGGTAAATTATGTACATTTGACTTTTTGCGTGTCTCTTGAAATTTCATGTTGTTCTGGAAATAAGCATAAATAAGCATAAATCTTACATGTCTGATTTGGACATGCAAGATTGTTCAAGTCTGACAGATTTATAGTATAGGAACTAACTTCAGTATTCTTGTCAAACACTTTAAGAATGTGCAAAATTTAGTATGTACACACAATCTTGATTTTCTGGGAGAAGGATGTGTAATGCTTTTATATCCGTGAGGGCATCTACCATATAAAATAAATTAAAAACTGATAGAATGAAAAAGATCAGCCATCTGCAGAAGAGTCTCAATGTCATAAGCAATAAAAAGAAAAACAGTTTCAGGGCTTGGTAGTTCTTTACATTTCATGGATAAACTTCAAGTATTCACTATATTGTGGATTAAAAAAAATAACCTAAATTATTTACTGAGGATTTTTCACTATACCGTGGGATTTTGCACTACCATACAATATACAGATGTTGTTAAAATTATGCAGGTTTATGAGTTTAGAAAATGGTTAAATACATTAGAAGTGTTTCTAAAAGTGTGGGAAAGGTTTATAAGAGTGTGGGAAGAGTTGATAAACCTTAAAATATGCACAAATGCTAAAATAAGCATAACATTGTTACTTTGCTGACTTTCACTTACTGCAGTGGTTTCTGGAATGTAAGCACCATGTTAAGTGAGGGATGACAGTATATCAAAAATGGGCCTGATTGGAAAATGCCTGGAAAAAACAAAGCAAAGCAAAGAAAAGCAAAACAGCATGTTTTTTTTTAAAAAAAATCTAACTATAGTCCATTACCTGGTTCTCTGTCTGAAGGATATGAGTACTCCGATCTTGAAAATGAAATACAATCATAAGTTTTCAGTGTCATTCTAACATTTGAGTAAGAAAGATCCTATCTCTAAAATCTTTGAATCTCTCTATAAAATATTACAACATTACTATGTGTGAGACCAGCATATGGATCACAGAGCTCATTTTTCCTTCTCTGTCTCTACACTCACTAGCCAATTTTCTGGTAATAATTTGCTTTTCAGTGAAGGTATTTATGCCCAAAAGTAGCTTGTATAATGCATTTTGTAAATGATCATTTATTTGCCTTAGCAACTGAACCTCAACGGTAAATGAACACATTAATATCTAGCTTGTGAATCCTTCCATGGATTTGTTTAATGTCTGTTCTAAAGGTGATGTTTTCTTGCCTCAGGCTATTTTATTTGAAAAAATAATCACTCAAAAAAAAACTGTGCCATGTGAAAAATAGAATATTCGGGGTCTAATAGTTAACATTATAACATTTCCCTCTGAAATCTTTCCTGTTTTGCAGAGAATTATGTAGCCATGAGAAAACTATTCACCAAGAAAGTCTTGTGAACAGTTTTTAAAAAGTTTATGAGTATAAAATTCACCATTATCAGTTACTTCCTAACAGCTTTAATACTAAATGATGTAAATGTTACAGAAAGTTAACTATCAAATATTTCCTCTCATATGAGAAAAACACTAGATAAGTAACCACAAAAAAATTGAAAACAAGGAAGTAGGCTGTGGAGCGGGGCTGAACAAAGGCAGAAGAGGAAAGGAAGGGGAACTGAACAGAACCAGACACGGCATGCATGGGTGCTAGCTCCCCAAGAGGGGAATGAGTTCAGATTAAAGTTTAAGATGACTTTTCATGCATATTGAATTTTCATGTAATTCAACAGCAAATATTAAAATGATCTGTCAGTTATCTAAGGCTGCACAAAGCTCCGGACACAGAAAACACTAGCTTGGCCTGATGCTCTGATCTTCTGGGTTCAAATGAACCTTTAAAAGCATGACAGAAATTCATTGTTAATGAAATATTTTCATTTTTCCCTACATGTTCTTCACTATGATCTGATTTTCATACACGCTGCCAACCATGTACACTAATATGAAGCAATGTAAAGTGCTCAAAGTCTGGCGCCAACTTGATAATGCTATGGCACGAATCAATCCTAAAGGACTGAAACTTTCAAATAAGATTTATGAAAGGTGTGATTAGCATTTCCAGTATTTTAAAATGTATACTTCAGTTCTTTAAAATAGCTCATGATATATCTGAGAATTGGTTACTTGAGTTGGCAACTGCTTTTATGCAGCTGTATGAAAGAACATTATTGTTTATGTTGCCTAACACCTTGGCTTGAGAACTAACTTGTGAAAACATTTGAAAGAAAATGATCTACCACTTTCTGAGGGATTTTCAAAGGAGATCGTTTTTGTATGGCATACTTAACAAATGGTGAGGTGCAGCTGCGCTGACGTGAGATAAGTGAGTATTTTCTATGTCTATACATTATGCTTTCCTTACTGCCCTCTTTATTCTGAAATTTAGATTCTATCTCATTCTTGGGAGCAAGTGGTGCCAAAGGCATTGAGAGTGGCTCTGCCTGGACATAGGGGAAGCTCTGGGGAAATGAGCCAGGGAATCAGCATCCTCAGGGACAAATTGACATTCATGCAATTACTCCAAAAATATATATACTGAGTTCTCACTCACTGCTGTGTCTGCTTACAGTGAGTTGTAAACTTCTAGAGACAATCCTCACAATGCTAGCCTTGTAACATCTGTGTGCTTTAAGATGATGAAAATGACAGGAAATATTTTTAGAATCCTGAAATACAATGTGGTAAAATGATACAGGAAAGAAAAAGTAAAGTAGCATATTTACCTGTGCATTATTTTGTAGGGGAAGAAATTTTCACTGAGGCAAGAGCATGATGCAATTAAAGAAATACTTTGTACCATCATGAAGGTCTTACAATAATTAAAAGAATTGTGTAAATAAAAGAGACATACGGTATAATAATGTCTGTAAGTATAACATCATTTATGCACCTTCTATGATACCAAAACATGAAAACAGTTTGCAATGTATTAATTTATCAAATCCATCTTGTCAAGGTATCTTAAAACTGTATCATTGATATTTGTACTTCAATAAAACAAAAATAAAAAAAAAATAAAAATATTGTGTAATAACCCTATCTATGGTTGTACAGAAGTTTTGTAGCATTTCTTATGACCATCATCCAACATATACTTTGACATAAATATTTTTTAGTTTAGCTTCTAATCAGCATAAATTTCAGAAGTGAAATTTTGGCTCAGAGTGCTTGGTCAATGCCTTAGCTCTTGCGGGGCGCTATCATATTGATATCTAGAAATTGTCACCAGTTTATACCCAAACCCAGCAGTGTAAGGCAAAGAGTAATATATATCTGGGTGAGTAAGAAAGAAAAAGAAAAGTCATAACTAGCATGTGTCTGCTGCCTCGGACACAACGCTTTCACACATATTACATCATTTAAATATCACAGCTGCTCTGAGGAACATTTTGTGGTCAGCATCAACCCTTGAGAGAGAGTTTAAATGATGTATATATTTGGAAAAGGTGAAAAGGGCGAGCAAGTACTTTCCAGATGGTACAGAGTTCTGGAACCAAGATCGGGAGCAAATACAGCTCCATGGTCTCTGAGGTGACCCCAAAATAGAGTCTCTGCTCCCTTTGTGCATTCTGAACTAAATGAAAAATAAAACCCCTAAGGCAGAGAGAAACAAGTTTCCCTTCTGTGGTCCAGGACCATTAAAAATCTAATCTCCCCAAATGAGTCATCAAAGATAAACATTCATGTTCCAGTGTAGCTTCCTTCATAGCTACTTCACGTGGGGGCCCAGCCCTTGAAAATTTGAGGCTGAGTTAGAAGAGGTGAGAGTTTAGCAAGTAAAAGAGGACCTAGACTGGGTGGAGACATCCCCCTTTTCTCCTTGGCAATCAGTGCAGTATTCCTCACTGCTGGAGAAAATAAATGAACAAGGGGAGGAAAGACTCAGATTCCTATAGCTAGAAGAGCTTCCTCCATGTCTGAGACAGAGCCAGGAGTAGGGAAAGGTCATTATTTCCTACCACTTGGTAATTTGGAAAATAGTGTGGAGGTCAGCCTGATTAAGATTTGTGTCAAGAATATCTGGAAAATTGAGTCTTGGGCTTCATAAATGAAACCCGGGCTTCTCTCTTTTGGGCACCTTTGATGACTCCCATTCAACTGAGAGGCAATGTAACATTTCCATCTCTTTCATGTTGCCTCTGTTCACAGCTCAGTTTGTTGATCTACTCACCAATGGAGAAGACCCAAGATCTTAAGTAATGACTCTGGCTTTTTTTGGATTGAGTCTTCCCTCCAGGTCATATTCTGTTTCCTGCTGTGTTTTTGCTTCTATAAACTGAAGTCAGTAAAATAAAAATTGGCAGTACAATAATTCCAACATGTAAATTATTCTAAAACTATGGCTATCCATTATGAATAGTTTGTGGCCACAGACAAGATTGTCAAATTACTAAATTAATCTTTAGTTTGAAGTGTCACAGTATTTCTTACACCAAATGATTACTCTTTTGCTTATTGCCAACTTTCCTCCCTGAGAATTGACAATCCTAGGAGAATTCAATTTGCCTGTCAAACATGGTTCACAGATCAGAAGCCTGGATGATGCCTTCAGGATAGAGCAGCGAAGCAGAAAAATGATGGTGCCTCTAGAAATGAAAGAAAAGTGATGAACACTACAAACTTTCTGTTGAAGTATAAGGCTTCCCTCAGTAACACACAGTGGATTTAACATAGCTGTCCCTTGAAGAATCCGATAAAAGTTACGTTCCAATTTATAACTGTATCAACTATAAAATGTTAAAGCTTAGTTTTACTGCCACAGACAATTACCTGTGCTTTATTGCCACCTAAGCATCACCTCCAGCTCCACCTCCACTCTCCCTATTTTTTGAAGCAGGTGCACCATGAACTGGACAGCAACTTGTCTGGCTTTAAAATGACAAGACCCACCCTACTTCCAGCACACACATGCATAACAAGTTAAATGAAGTGGCTTTATTAGTTACAGATATGCAGCAGGGACTACAGAAGTGTTAGATGCATTTGGAGCCAGTGCTCCAAGGCTAGAGACAGCTGCCCAAGGTAGGTGAGTGGGAATGGGGCACAGCCTGTTGGCCCAAGAGTTGGAGTAGCTCAGGGGCAGCCTGCCTGGAGTGATAGTCCCCAAGGGATGTGAATCACAAGGCAAACGCATAGAGGGATGGTCTGCTTGCTCAAGGGTAAGACCCAAGCATGGGATGGGATCCTCTACCCAGGCCCTTTCTATCTCAGTTTACATTCTCAGCACCTTCTACACTTAATCTTCAGTACAAGCTGGCCAAGGCAAGAACTGGGTTCCTCTAAACAACACACTGTGTTGTGTTTTCTTGTCAACAGCACAATATATTCATTAGCCTTAGATTGTTAAGATATGGTTGAGTATATTTTAAAATATTTTCTCCAGCATATTACAAAATATGATTTCACCTGTGCTCTTGGTGTTCTGAAAGGCTGAGGTGGAAAGACTGCAAGTTGGAACCTGGCCTTGTAAAATTCATGACTGAGCAAGATGTCTCAAAATAAAAATTAAAAAGGGGGTAGGGATATGTTAGACCCTGACAAAAATGACTCCATTTTGTTACCCTTCTAACCTTGCTGTGTTCCTGTCCTGTATGCACCTACCCCTCCCAGCTCCCTCACCCCTGTGACCCAAGCCTTTTCTTGACGGATATCTGTACCCCTTCCCTATTTTTGAGGATCTTGGCAAACTCTGTGTACTTGCGACCCCACACGCCACCCAATGCTGAACTAATAACCCTGCCATTTTACAGAAATCAACCTGAACTAATGACCCTGCCACTTTATAGGAATCTCCCCACCCTTCCCCTGCCTTTGCAGTTTTTAAGTTTAAATAGTTACTCATTTCTACACTTGGGGCTCCTCTCTGTCTCTAGGACTCAGAGGGTGCTGTTGGGTACCAGCTAAAATAAAGCACTTCAAATTTTTGGACTTGTCCCATTGTCATTTGATTTTTGAGTTACAACAGGATACAGCTAGCGAGAAGCTCTGGCTTCCTGTGTCACAAGAGCAAAAAAGGTATTATTGATACTTGGGACTTATTAAGGTAGATAACAAAATCCAAAAGACGGCTGCATGGAGTTAGTCCTCAGATGACTTCGTGGACCTCAAGTGTTTGCTCAGCGAGACCAGCTGGAAGGAGAACCAGTGCTGGGCTCATTTCCCTGCCTCACTGTGCAGCACATTTTCCTGTCTTTCCCCCCCAGGGCTCTTTAGCAGACCAGGGATTTGTCTACATGTGACACTTTGCTCCTGTCATTTGCATTCTTTCCACAGGAGCAACTTCCAGCTGCTGTTGTTTCAGCACTTTCTGGGCCCTCCTCTTGGGATTTACTCTGTATCCCCAGAGATCCCAGAGCAACAACTGCTGTCTACCACAGAAGATCGAATGGTGTGTGGTGGGCAGACAGAATGCTCACAATTTCTCACAGAATGCAGCATTTTTCTTTTTTTTTGGCTTCTAGTGAAAGAAATAATGAAAATTGCTGCATTCCTTTTGATTTCAGCCCTTATTAAAGATAATTTTTGCAGGCTGAGTAGCGAAAGGTAACAGTTTAGGAGCATTATTTTAGTACAAGAGGGGAAAGATATTACTGGCAATACAAACAAGGGCTCCTAAATTACTTTGAACCTTTTGTCAACAAGGGCTATTTTCTACTTTTGTGAAAGCACATTTATGTAGATACAGAAACCATGACTGTATGAGACAGAAAAATGAAGTGGACCCTTAATTTGGTTTAGGACAGTCACAACTTCAACTTGTTTTCAGTTGTGTTTCACTTGACGACAGGGAGGAAGTGCTTGCACCTGATCTTTGTGTTCCATTAAAAGAGAGATTCGGAGGGTCACTGGATTTTCCCTGTGTACGCAATTACAGGAACACCTGTGTTATCTTGCTGTGCCCCAAGCCCAACGAAATGCAGTGTCCAGAGCTATCAGAATGTCTCATTTTTTTCCTTTAATTTTATAGCCTAATTGTGGTTGAGCTAGCTGCACTTCATTTATAAGCTTGCAGCACAAAGGCTAATAATCAGAGGTTTAACTGTAAGGGCTCTTGAAAGTATTCATCTAGCTCTGTGTACTTTTCTTGAAAAACAACTTAGGGTATATTTTCAAGAGGAAATTGGGGATTTCTGTAATATAAAAATAATCCTTAAATCATGAGGCTGCTTGAGCAGAGCGTGCTAATATGGGCTCAAATCCATGATCTCTGCTACATCTGAGCTCAAAGGGCTCTACTGTGCAGTTTGCACTCTGGTCAAACACTAGTAGTATAGAGTACAGATTGTTTAGTGGCTCCCACGGTGTAGTTGCAATGTTGGAATCAATTTACAGTGACATTTAAAAAAATATACCAAATCAGATAAATGATCTGGCAAGGATATTGTATAATAAGCAGTTATGGATAAGACCAATTTGGGAAGGTAGAGATTATGTATTCATTTTGTTTTGTTATTAATTTTAATGAGGCAAAATAGCAATGAGATAGTTTCAAAACATGTTAGTAGGACAGTTACAATAATACACAATGCATATTGTCTTCATAGTAGTTATTCAGAGTACAAGATACAGTCATGACACCTTCTCTAAATACTATTAGTACAAATCTTCTCATATGCATTCAATATATTGCCATTAGTTTAGATGCTTTTTGGTTACACATTTATAATAAATGAGTCTCACTGAAATGAGTATAACTTCTAAAAACAGAAAATTTCTTGGATACTTTCTTAGAAATAAAATGTATTATTTCTATCTTTAATAACTCTAATCAATAGAGGAAGAAAATGGTACCAACTGGTAAATGCGCAAAATGACAGATTAAAAAGAAGATAAACATTCCAAAAAGTATATGCCATGTCACAATTGTCTTAAAATTTTAAAAACATGTTATTTTGTTCAATATAAAATTCAATGGGAGAATAAGTTTCCTGAGGTTTTGGTTATGCTTGATCACTATATTCAGCATAGAGCAGATCATAATTACACACTAGATTATAGAATGGAGTCAGATTTCTTGAATTGAGATGATTATTTGATTATTGAAAAATTTCAGTGACTGTTTATATCTATGAGTTGCTTACTCTGATTTTTAGATATTTCATAAGCAACAAAATGAGTTTGTTAGATTTGCATTTAGTGAATTCTCACAATGCTTTCATTTATCCATATCTCTTAAGAGAGAAATTAAGATAATTCTAAAACTTTGTAATTTTAATGACAAATTAAAATAATGCTACTGAGAAACTTTACATACAAATTGAAATTGTGGAACATACTCCTATTTGGGTATGTGTGAAAATTTCTAAAGTAAAATCAAGCCTCAATTTTTTTCTTTTTTAATAATTTTATTGAGAAACAAATAGTAATGAGACAGTTTCAAAACCAATTAATATGACAGTTTCAATAATTAATATATTGCATATTGTTGTCTTCATAGTGGTTATTCACAGTACAAGATGCACACCTGGTATCCTGTCCATAAACACTATCAGAACAACTCTTTCTGTTCATTAAATTAAGAGAAAGTAACTGTATATCTATCCTAGTTTGAATATACAGATATAAAGTGGTCCTTCATTTGCATCCCCCTTTTTTGTTTAGTTTTGTCACAGATGGGTATTCCATTGTCATTTAAATATTGTAGGTGCATGAATTCAGCAAAAATAATCCAGTACAGTCCAATAGCCCATAGAGTAGTGGGTTTTCCATAGGACTGGCAATTTCAAAAGTTGTTGACCTGAGCCTTTTATAGCTCAGCGTATAGCTTTACTTTTTATGACATGTTTTTATGCTTTCCTGCTGGATGGTTAAGACCAAGATAAGGCAAGACCTATATAATGAGAAATGTAAGTCTTGTGTCTATTAAGGTCAGTCACGTCTCCTCAGGATTTAGCCTGAAACCATGTACAGCAGTTTGTAGATCATTTGTGAGTGTCAGCCATGTGGGTGAGTCATGGCTATTGCTTGACCAATTTGCTCTCTGAGAAAGCCTGAAAGAATAGTTTCTCTCCATGTGACTCTCCTTAGGCACACGCTATATCATTGATCACTTTCCTTTGTGGCCCCATCATCTCTTTGATCAGAAAATTTGGGACATAGCTGAGTGACAGGATGTTACAGTACAGGTTCTCCTATGTTCTGAGTCCTCACTGACCTTGATTTGAAAGGCTAGGGCCAAAATGTTGGCTGTCCTTGTAGCCCTTGTTTTTCTCTCTTTTTGTTCTGCAAACTTAGGTTGTTAACCCCCCCATAAAAGAAGCTCATTAATACTACCCTACAACATAGGCAGTTGAGCTTAACCTCACTATCTATCTGAATATCAAACATCCTAGACATAACATGTAACAAGTATTTTCCATTGAGTATTGATATGTTAAACTTTAAGTCCTGACAGACTATGAAGAAAAAAATAAAAAATTAAAAAATAGGAATAAACAATTACATATTTTACACAGAAATTTAGAAATCGAACCTTATTCAGAATTGTAGTAGGACAGTCATATGACTTTTTTTTTCTTATCTCTTGTTTTCATTTATTACCCTTTTTTAAAACAAATATTTACTTGAGAGACAGTATAGCAGTAATTGGTATGTCATGACAAGCAGTACATATTTAGAAGACCAGAATGACAGGCATTCTAAACATGGTCCCAGTATTACACATTGCCATCTTCAATGCAGTTGCTTAGTTCACAAGTATCAGCATATGTATCAAACTTCATGTTGTAAAATAATAGTGTATCATATTCAAGAACAATTTCTTCTTGCAGTGTAAGGGTAAAGGACTGAAAATTCACAATATAATCAATTATGAGGATACAGGAAAAACTGGTCTTATTCTATAACTGGGGTCTCAAAAGTACTTGATGAAACTTAACAAGTAGAGCAAGGAGACTCTTACTAAAAATAGTTTAAACTACATAGTAATGCAAATCAATTAA
Source organism: Ctenomys sociabilis (assembly GCA_004027165.1). Taxonomy (NCBI): domain Eukaryota; kingdom Metazoa; phylum Chordata; class Mammalia; order Rodentia; family Ctenomyidae; genus Ctenomys; species Ctenomys sociabilis. The sequence goes on along the minus strand of PVKA01013878.1, from coordinate 28,590 downwards.
GAAAAAGAATACCAATGCACATTTTATTGTGACTAGCTAACGGTATAAATGGTAGCAGAATTGCCAATTTTATTCAACGTATTTTCAAAATTCACTCATTCGTTAAATACACTTACAGACTAACACCTGCTATCCCATTTTCCTAGTGATGCGGATGTGATTTTGTTCGAGAAATGAGAAATTCCTGTTCTCGCAGAGCCTACACTCCACAGATGGAAGGAAATAAAAACCGAATGAATCAAGGCGGCAAGAGCCATGGACAGAAGCAGCGTAGTGCGCTGGTGTGGGAAATCAATGGAATGACAGGAAAAGACCTTTCTCAGCGGCGTCAGTTTAGCACAGACCCAAGAGAAGCCAGAGAGTGGGCCAGCAATGTAACTGAGGGAAGTATTTCCCGGACCAAAGGGAGGTTAAGTACTAGACAGAGACCAGAAGAGTAGAGAACTTCAGCTATCTGTTAACAGTGAATCCAGTGGGATTAGAAGAGAGTGAGCAGAAAAGCAGTGGGCAGAATGAACACAGTGAGGCGGGGGAGGCACAGGCCCCAGGTTCCTATGATCTACCCGGTGACTTCAGCTTTCATCTCAGATTTCATTGGAAGAAGAGAGCAGTCACATAATATGACTTTATTTGCAGTTTTAAAGACTAATAGGACCAGGGAGATAGCTCAGTAGAATAAATACCTGCTTGGCAAGCACAAGGTCCTAACTTCAATTTGTGATACCACAAAAAAAAAAAAAAAAAAAAAAAAAAAAAAAAAAAAAAAAAAAAAAAAAAAAAAAAAAAAAAAAAAAAAAAAAAAAAAAAAAGAAAAAAGAAAAAGACTCATACACAAAAGGAAGAGTAGTAGAAGTAGGGAGACCGATTCAGAAATTAAAGGTTGAATAGAAGTAGAGGTGGTTGTTGAAGAAGTGATCAGAATGTATATATATGTTCTTAGGAAGTGTGATAAAAATATAGTGAATGTTTAAATTAAAAAATTTTACAGTAAAAGACAATGTTCTTACTCTCCCTCAGAATGTTCTCATCATTTCAAACAAAATGTTTCCATCACTTGTGACATCATTTTAGGTAATTCGGGGATGAGAAGTTCTAAGTGTCCATGTACTTATTTTTATGACTACTTTTAATGACAGGGGACAATGATTTTCCACTCCCACTTTGTAAACAAATGCACAGTAAAAAATAAATAATTTTAAATTTAAAGTTAATTGATAGATTATAGCAGAAATTTTGAAGAACTCCAGCATAAATGGATACTGGGGAATGAGTTCCCCTTGCGTCATGCCTGACCTCACCTCATGGATCGCTTTTGTTCAAAGACCACGACATCCCTTTGCTGTGTGTATGCATCTGTCCCTGAATCTACTTGAAGGGTAGAGAAGGGGCTGAATTTTTTCCCTCTCTTTCTTCTTTTTAATAACTACATGGCACAGAGCTTGTAAATAGTGGGCTTTTGAGGACTCATTAATTAATGTTTATTATTTTGATAATGGTAGATACTGTCCTGAAATGTGTTTCCTGATTTATGATAAGGGCTTAAGAGAAATTTACACTTATGAGATCGATGTGGACAATGCAGATGTCAAGTTTTCACATATTTCAATCGTTGATTTCATGTATGATTTATCACTGTTAGAGAAACGATTAAGGGTTCATAGACTATTGGTAGTTTTCTAATTTTGTGTCAAGAAAAAATCCATTACTTAGTCACAATAGACCTTGTGTTATTTTGTTTCTATTCTTAGATCTAGCTACAAATCCTCTCCTAAACATCTTAGTTAAAATAAGGTCAACAGTGCTTCTTTGCAAGGGCATTATACAGTCGTCTGTGTTTGTGGCTAGATCACCAGGGAGAGGTGGCGCCCCATAAGAAACTGAAGTTAAATGAAAGCATTGGTTTTTTCCAGTTTTGTTTTCCTTCTGAAGCTAGGGCGTAGTTACGGTACTGGATCAGATTTTCCATTAATTCAGAGAAACTAACTGATCTATGTGGAGATTAAAACTATGATATGGACTTCATGGATATCATTTATCAACCAAATAAATCAATTGTGAATACATTGAAAAATACATTGAAATCATTTCTGGACCATCATATGTTCGTTTTTGATTTCCTAATAGTGTGATGAATTTAAGCTGCATTTTTGTACAAAAATCAATTTTGAAATTTACCCCCATAACATGAGGTTGATATTAGCCTGTTGTTGGAATTAAAGCCTTTATGTTACAATGAAAGATGCCTTGAATGTTTTCTCTTATAGGATATAATTTGACCAGCAATAAAATTAAATCCATGAACTAGAAAGATGTTAGCAATTTTTTTTACAAAAAATGTATTCAACTGAATGAAAAATTATTTTAAGTGCAAATGAAAATATTCTCACTATGTCTACAGACTTACTTTCAAAAACCTTTATTAAGGTTTCATTTTCCTATTTGCTTTTCCGCATAAAACAAATGTGGTCATTTGTGTGTCTCTTAATTTTCAAATATACAGCAAAATGTAAGATAATTTTAGAGTTGCACTTGAATACATGTGTTGGATAAAAATAAACAGCTATTAAATTTGTGAAATATTTGTTTTTTTAACTTATTTACCAATTTAATGCTCATAATTGCTCAACAATTACATATAGAGAAACCAATAAAACTATGACTAACAAAAATACTGGTATTCAATTTATCTCAGTTTTAACAACTATAGGAAAAGGATTAAAAATATCATTCTTCTATTTACACAAGTGTATTGTTACCATCTGATTCCTAAAAACTTGAACAAGATGTAAGAGTTTAATGTCTGTTATAGAATAACATGTTGACACATATTCTTTAATGCAATAAAAAATTTAAGGCAATAACTCAAAATTTATTGTGTTTTCTATAAAAAACTTTAATAACTGTCAGAAGACTGTTTTTCCAACACAATGACTGATTTCAAAGGTATATTTGAATTCAAAGAAAATTAGGGTCATTTAAATCTCCAAGGGCCCTCTACTGCCCTCTAGCGGAGCTTTAACAGAGATGACCCCCTGTTCATCACCCTTTCTCCTGGTAGTCTTTTTTTTTCACCAGTCCCCATCTACTTAAACATCGGCAGATGCACTCTGACCTGCTTTCTAATTATCCAGATGACCCTGAGCATTTGTAAATGTATTCTTTTCCAAAAGCGCTTCTGTACCATTTTTGTTCAGTTAATTACTTCTCAGCTTTGAGGTCTCAACCTAGAAGACATTTTTTTCTGAGCCTTTTCTCACCTGCACCCTCGTTAGGGGACTCTAGGATGGGTCGCTGAAGTGTACAGTGTTCCAATGGCAGTGACAATCGCTGCCTAATGAACGTAAGGCTGGGTTGTTTCTTTATGCCTTACTTTCTTACTTGATTTCACATTCAAAAAGGGCATAGCTTTCTCTCTTTATTCAGTTTTAACATCCTGTTAAAATTAAAGTATTCTCAGTGTCTAAGTTTAGAATACATTCAGTAAATATTTCTTGAATAAAGGAATGTTTTTGATCCACTATAGCTTCCTATGCTTCCTACTGGAAAGGTTTCAATAAGTTCAATAAGGGAGTTCGTCTTGAGGAAACACTTAATGTTTGCCATAATTCTCTTTATTAATGAAGGGTTTTGACAAACTACCTGTTTTGTAATCTCTAATTCCCTTTTATGGCTTATTAGTGATGTTTTTTGAATTTAGAACAAATTCAATGCAACTCTGCCTCTTGGTCAAGATTACTATTCAATATTAAATGAAGAAGGTGTGGTGATGCTTCATTCCAAGTTTTCTTGTCTGTATTTTGATCTTCAGGGACTATTTACACACTACAGGATCTCATTGCAAGAACCAACTCTTCGCTTAGGCGATCAGCTTTGGCTCTGAAGCACAGCCACAAAATGAGGCTTAGCATGCAGAACTTTGTGACTCATAACAGAGAACATGAGCCACATTTATAAGACTTTATTGTCACTTCCATTGTGCAAACTTACTCTATTCTAAAAAGAATAGACATTTTTAGGTGTACATTTTAAAGAGGAACCTCTACAGCCTTTTATCATTCCAAGGAACACTTAATATCCACAAAACAATTTTGGTTTTAGTGGAGCTCCCTTGACCGCAATCTCTTTCTACTAAACGCTGATACAAAAATTGTATTTCTCACACTTTAACTTTATGGAAAAAAGCCTTGGTGTGAAAACTCTTCTTGTTAGTGTGAAAATTCTTAAAGCTTATTTCCTCCATCTTTGAAACAAGACAGGAATAAATGTACATTCAGTTAAGAAGTCACTATCTTGAATTTCTGTCCTTATTATTGATACCTTGTTCCCTAGAAGGAGCATTATTTAGACCTCAGGGCCTCGGTCCATTTTTGTTTACCCCACACTGCATGGCATTAATGTGCTCAGCATTCACTGTGATGAACTCCCAATACTCAATTACACTCTCCATACTCTACAGTATCACATTCTTGACTCATCCTGGGATTATTTTGTTTTCTATAAGTATTGAATGAAACACCCAGCACATGACCAGCCATTTGGGTTGCATACAGGAAGCAAAGTTTGAATTCCTACATCTTTCCAAGCTGCTTTTCAGTGATGTCAACTTTGCCTTGCAGGATGTTAAATCTTGAGGAGATATTATTACCACAAAAATGAGTAGAATAAATTAAGGAAGCTTTTTATAGCTACCCAAACTGTGTTAAAAACCACATGTGTGATATTTCAATTTTATTGACCTTGTTTTATATATTTTGAGTCATAAATTCATTATTCTTATCAGAAAGAATTATTACACTTTAATATCCAAGGAAGCAGTGAGTATTGCCAGAATACTAATCCCTGATATTTTATTTTGAGTCAAATGTAGTGACTACTTGATAAAAACTAGTATTTTCAGCTGTAATACAAGTTATTATTGGCAAGTAGGAGATGTTCAAAATATTCTGTACTGAGTAGTATAGTGTGTGTGTGTGTGTGTGTGTGTGTGTGTGTGTGTGTGTTTAAATGACCCAGGATAGCAGTTTTCTGATTGGTGTATGAAACAGAAGAACATTTCCTAAGCTCTGCTTCAGGAAAGTTCAGTCTTGAGAACCATTTAAAGGTGTTTGGGGAAAAAAGAGGATGTTTGGCCAAATAGGATTGTTAAATGTTGCAAGAAAAATCACTGTTCTAAGGATTCTCACTGTGTACAAGCATTTTAACCGTCTTGAGAGTAATCAACATAAAGAAACCTGTCTAACATTGTATAATAAGTTTCTAATTTTTTTGAGATATAAAACAATCATCCCAGTGGTCTCAAATATTAGAAAATTTACAGTGTCATGCAAAACTATCTAGTTCAGTGAATTATAAGAGATATACTCTTGTAGTCATGAGTCAAGTCAGAAATTAAATGTAGCCATCATTCTCATATACATCAACACCGTCATACCTAACTCCAACCTGGGTTGACCACTGGATGAGCTTCTTTGGTAATTTATTTCTTATATTTTTCCCCCACACAAATACCATTTATTTTTATGCTTTTGAATATATTTAAGCATTTAAAAATAATTATCCGTAACATAATACACATTTTCATGTCTCTTTATTGTAATTATATATGTCTCTGTACCCTGATTTTCCCATTTATTGACATATTGACCAAGAATTTCAATGAGATTCAAATCAACTATTTGAGAAATCTGCTTCATGGTTTGCAGTATTTTCTTTCATCAGGAGAAACAATGATTTATCTTTTGGTGATGTTAATAGTCACAAATACTAAATGATTAATTCCATTAAACCTCCAGGATTAGAAGGTAATTTCTTCTTCATTTTTTAGTTGGAAATCATTTGCAGTGAAAATATTTATGCTGGTTGACCAAAGTTATAAAAGTATAGCAAGAAAGGCAAATAAATACCAGACTGTCTCTATAAATTTCAAAACAGTTGATCATTAGCATTTTCTACAAATGACTTTTTAAAAAATATGTTGTATGTCATTATTTGTGGAAGATATAATGTTTATTGATGAACAAGGTTTCCCAGCTTTGTTGAGTATAAACTCTTCAGGTTGGTTCATTATCTTGTTCACACCTCTGAAACCTCTATAGTTCCCTTATTCTGAGGCCCGGAATGTTTCATGTTTAACTTTTGTAGTCTTGGGATCTTTTTTTATTTGGAAAAGTCCTGTTACCTTACCTAAATATAGTATTTTCATACCATGACCCAGCATACTAATTTTTAATGAGTCATTGTACCTGAGCATTTTGAGTTTTTAAATATATAATTCTCTATGAATTCATACTGTATCTCAATTACTTTTCTCTCATGCCTGGGATGAAATACGCAACACCCAAAATTAAGGAAGTAAAGAAGGCTGTATTTAATTCATAGTGCAAGTTTCAGTCCATGTTCAGCTGGCTCTGAAGGCAGAGTGGCACATAGCAGAGGGCATCAGCTCATGGTGGTGGAAAACAGCACAGAGCAAAGGGAGGAGCAGCAGTTGGGGCAGCTAGCAAGCCTCTCTCCCTTTCTTATATTGTAGCCAGGCTAACTGCCCAGGGTGAGTGCAGCACTCACACCCGTAATCCCAGCATTCCACCAGGACTTAATCACTAACTCTAGAAGCCTGCCCCAGTGAGTGCATGAGGCTTTGGGGAAACAACTAGATGCAAACCATAGCATACTAATAACTTAATTTATGAGATAACTCTTTTACTTGTGGATATTTTAGTTGATTTACATATTTTAGTATTTGTTCTTAGTATTTTTCTTGCTTATTTTTCCCCTTTGGAAATTTCTACTATACAATTTGGTGATTTTTATCTCACTGACTTTTCTTTTTCTCTTTATGTCAAAGTCTTATGGTACTTTCTTAATTTATTTTTGATTTTTAATTTTTCCTCCATTTAATTTTTTATTTAAAAACACCTGTTGTGTTTATTTGTCTTATGTTTCTGTCTTTTTGTATTGTTTTTAGTTTGGAAATATCTTTCATTTATTTGTAATTCTACACACAATTGTATTATTTCACTTTGGAGATTTTCGGTTGTGATATTTCAACATATTTTATAGCATTTCTTACTATCCCTATTGTCATTTGACTCATTGAAGAATGTTTGTTCTTTTTATCTTTTGTGGGCTTTAGTTTTCAGAATGTTTTCATTTTATGCATGGTTATTGTCTCTGTTTTCTCACAGTAATTTAGTTGGAGATTTCATCTTCCCTCTTTCTTGTTGCTCATTTTTATGTGAAATGGATTTCAAACCTTTAGGAATAAGTTCAGTACAGCTTTTCTAACTTCCCTATGCTGAAGCTCTTTCGGGATGTTTGTGTAAAATCTTCATAAAACAGGCACTATATTTCATCTGAACTTCTGTTATGTTTTCAACTACGTCTGTATTTTGCCTTTTAAATATTTTTGTTCCCATTCTGTTCAATTTATGTTACATTCCTAGAGTTAGCCCTCAGTGTTGGCTTTGTTTTGTCTGGGAGCATTGGCTGGACAGTTTGAGAGCTTCTAGTCTCCAGTCTTAGAGGACATGGATTAAACCTTCTTTAAAATTTATGCATTAATAGAAACCAAGGCAGCTTTAATTTTCTTCTCTACCTGCTTAAATACACTTTACACAGATTTCTTCTTTTTCTCTAGTTCTCTGACTTATCTTAAGAACGTTTTTTTTAGAAAATGTAATTCTAATGTTTTTCTCTGCTATTTTGATATGTAATATTTTAAAACACTCCTTGTAGGTTTTACAGCTTATAACTGTCTGCAAACTTGGGGGCCCACCCCTTTGAAATGCAAGCACCAAAGAAGACAGTGCCCTTACCTCAGCTTTTGTGGGAGCATATGGACCAGACATCAGTTAAGTACCTTGCTCTAAGTTATAGAATCACTTTTGTCATGAGATAGAAAAAGTTGGTTTTACCTTTGGATAAAAGAAATTGACAAACAGAGGTAGCCTGGAATCTCTTAAAAATTTTCTCACTGTTGATTTTAGCAAGTATTAGAATGTCAAGAAATAGCCTGTTTTCTCTCTCCTGTTATTGGAAATAGCATAAGGATAAAATCAATTTCTGTTTGCTGACCTTGTCTGGTGCAAGGATCCTTTAACAATGATGACTTTGGTCAAATACTAATGTAGTTTGTTATGTTAACAATGAGCCTTTTTGAAAACTTAGGTTAATTTTTGTGAAGCTTAAATTTTAGTTTATAGATTTCTTATCAGTGGTAAGATTCTGTTTGTGTATATATAATGGATTCAGTTAATGGAAATCAAATGGTCAGAAAGAAATACACTTGATATTAAGACAGAAAGACCTGAAAACCTCTCAATTCATTTAGGGATAAAGAAAAGCAACAAAGCAAAGAAACAACTTTGTTACTCCTTTCAAGAAAGCATTTGACCTGCCTGTTTCGGCATGAGGGCTGTCAGTTGGCAGGTCCACAGCCCTCTGAACTGGCAAGGAGGCCTGCTGTCCTCTGACAGGTAAGGAAAGGAAAGTGAACTCTTAAGAGGCCCATCCAAGGCCACGTAATGAATGGTAGTTTTGTTCAAGTTTCCATCATTTTTAAGCTGAATTAATGACAAAGTTCATTTTGAAAACAGTATGTCAGTGTAATACCTTGGCAAAAATAATTTTGACAATTAAATGAAGTAATTTTTTAAAAAAATCAGAGGTGTAGGAAAAGTCAATGACAAAGATTTCAAATATATGTACAAAAAACAAGCAAAAAACATTGTCTACCTCAGAGGATTAGAAATCAATTTTCTAGCTCATCATTCCCTCTTACTTTTAAATTGCTTTCCTTGATTGTTGTTCCTTTTTTTCCCTTGCAGCACCTCTTTCATGTGCTGATTGCTTAATAGATGTTTATCATTGTGTACAGAACTTGAGAGTGTTTGTAATACTTAACAATGCTTCTGGAGGCTTGCTTTTAATTGAGGTACAGATGTTACACTTAGAAAATAATAATGACCTTGTTAAATACTATGCACTTATATTAAAGCTATATATATACATATATATATATATATATATACACATATATATATGTATATATATAATTATATATATATATAATTTTCATAAACAAAGAGATTCTCAGGCATTTTATGCTATCTATAGTAGCTTTATGAGAGCCATGTTGCCAGAATTTGAATTAGACACATTTGTTGTCAACTTTATTTCTTTAAAATTCTAGAAAGAGTCTTTATTACTGACTCATGTCTATTTTGCCTCAGAAAAAGAGTTGTTTGTGTTTTAGGTCATTCTATGAGTTATTTGGAAAAAATAAGATGTCTGAAAAATTAGAGTGCTGTCTACACTATTTTTATTCTTAATGTTTTTTACAAATAATTGCACCCATCAAGAATATATTCATTATGTATCACAAACATATACTAATAAAATAAATTTTAAAAAAGACATACATTTAATGTGTGCATTTTGATGGAGGTGAACATATGACATCCATAATCAAAGTGACAGCCAAATTCAAATTTTGTCTTCTTTTCCTTTTTTTGATGCATAAAAACACTTAGTACGAGATCTACTGGCTTGAGCAAATTTTAGAAAAATATCCCTTGATATTTGCAATTACTACCTGTATATTTGGTTACCCTTGTTACATGTGTAATTTACATAATAGTTAGCTAATGTTTATTACAAGTGGAGTGTAGGTTGATTTTTCCAAAGTAGTTCCATAGGGTGATCTCTGAAAAAGCAGTCTAGCATTTCCTTTGAAATGTCCTTCCCACTGAACAAATTCTTTCCCTTTCACAGTATCTATTGTACCTTTCTAACTTCATTTACTCTTTCAGGTTCTCACACCTGAGAGGCAAAATGATGTTTGCACATGTGGATCTGATGCATTTCACTTGCCAATATAGTCTCTATTTGCATGCATTTATCTAAAAGGCCTAAAATTTATCCTTTTTTAAATCCAGGTATGGTGGTGCCTACCTGTAATCCCAGCACTAGGGAGGCAGAGGCAGGAGGATTGTTGCAAGTTTGAGACCAGCTTGAGCTACAAAGTGAGTTCAAGGTTAGCCTGAACTGCATAGAGAGACCCTGTCTCAAAAAAGTTTCCCCATCTCTCTATACATTATGCATATATTATAGTTGAATTATGTTTCATTATGCAAAAATACCATATCCTTTTTATCTATCCCTTAGTTGATGGATGTTTGGTTTGTTTCCAAGATTTAGCTATGACAAATTGTGGTGCTATAAACATGGGTGTACATGTATTGCTGTAGTATGATGATTTCAGTTCTTTTGGAAAAATACCCAGGAAGGGACTAGCTGGCTTGAATGAGAACGCCAGTCCTAGATTTGTGAGGAATTTCCACATTGATTTCTATAATGGCTATACCAGCCTGCATTCCCATCACAAGGATGAAAGAAAGAAGGGAAAAAGATATATCTATCTATATAGGCAGGATAGTTTGGATGATTGCACTGCCCATTTCTGCTGGTGTTTTGAAAGGAGTATTTAATGCTTAATTTTTTTTTTCTTTTTACTCTTCTTAATTTTCTTTCAAACATCTTATAGCTTTTCAATTTTTGTTTTGTTTTACTTTTTCTGTAAACTAATCTTGCACATTTATATTAGTAACCTAAGCAACTAATTTGAAGATAACATCATGAAATACAGCAAACATTGTTGAATTCCTATTACTTTGTTTAGTGGAATTTTGTTTGGTTTCTAATGCTTTTTTTCTTTTCTTTTACAGTTTTGTATTCTTTAAGAAATAAAAATATGATAAAAGAAATGTCCACACACCACTGCAAATCCCTCCGCCCATTTCTGCTGGTGTTTTGAAAGGTGTAGTTAGTGCTTAAATTTTTTCCCACCCTATGGGGGGAGCTGCCTTGGCACCAGGTCTGAGCAGGCTCTGGAAGGCCAAGCAAGTGTAACTGGGCTGTGCCTCTCTCCAATCTTCCCCAATTCCTTCCTTCCTTCCTTTCTTTCTTTCTTTCTTTCTTTCTTTCTTTCTTTCTTTCTTTCTTTCTTTCTTTCTTTCTTTCTTTCTTTCTTTCTTTCTTTCTTTCTTTCTTTCTCTCTCTCTCTCTCTCTCTCTCTCTCTCTCTCTCTCTCTCTCTCTCTCTCTCTCTCTCTCTCCTGCCCGCCCGCCCACCTTCCCACCCGCCTGCCTGCCCACACTGTCTCAGTGCGCCCCGCAGCCAAGGCCAGCACAGCAGGCCAGGGGATCCAATGTTTTAATCTGTAGAGCTATTTGGCTGGCTCTAATTTTCAAAATCTATTTTTTTTCCACACAAGAAGTTCAGAGAATCTTTGTAATAAATAAAACAGCTTAGTTTTGTGAATTCCAGGATCCCAGAGGTTAGTTCACACTGAGAATTATGAATCTAAGAATGAGTAATGGTATTACTTGCTAAAATCATAGTCACTACTGGGCAGGTCATAGCTGAGCTCACACTGCAGCGTTTTATCCATCACTCATTATCAATAGGAAAGGCTCTTTTTCTTTTTTACTTCTTGCTCTGAAGAATCTTCCTAACTTATATTTTCAAGGTGTTATTTAAAGGATTGATGATTCTGATTTCAGCTATTACTGCCTGCTTTTTATAGCTCATAAAAGATTACATTTTAAATTAAGTAAAAATTAATTCATATAAAGAATATAGTTGAAGGGACCCTCTGAGTGTGAGTGCTTGCTCTATACCAGGCAATTTGGAGCATTTTTAAAGAAAAGTAAAATAATTTTTTGCTTTTAGGAATTTAAAGAATTTCATTTAAACACATGCCTATTATTGAGGTTGCTGGATCATGTGGTAGCAGTACTTTAAGAGTTTTGTAATCAGTGTCTTGAAGAGGTCTTATACGCCTAAGTCCATTGCAGCACTAGTCTCAGTGCCCAAGATGTGGGGAGAGCCTGAGCCTCCAGTGATGGATGGATAAGGCAAACGTGAAGGGAAGCTAGAAATCGCCCCAATTAGCTATGTTTCCCTTTATCCCCCTCTTTCATATATACATATGTACATATATCCAGTTGGGAACAACATAGGTGAACTCAGAGTAGATCACGTAATCATACTAACCAAAGTCAGGCATAAGAGACAAAACTGCAGATTTGTAAGTAGAATCTAAGTAGAATTCATAGAAGCAGAGCTTTGATTGATGAGTGCCATTTTGTGACTTATTAGGGGGTCAGAGTGGAGTAGCATAATGAATGACCTGTTGATCAAAGGATACAAAATTTCAGATCCAGAATATACTACTTAATTGTGACTGTCAGTTTGAGTGAGATTGGAGATTTTGGGAGAATGGGTCAGATTGTGAGGACACAGACCTCCAGAATGGGTTCACCCATTGAGTTCATAGCAGAATGGTCTGTTAGGAGGTAGAGACTGGGAGGAAGTGGGCCGTGGAGGTGTGGCCCTGAAGAATAAACCTTGTCCTGTAATTTTAAGCATCATGTAGTGTACTTTACATCCATGTCCTTTTTATTTATAGTTTATACTACAGAAGCCAGGAAGAAAATAACTAAAATAAAATCAATAAAAAAGATGAAGTAAAACTTGCAGAAGCTTAAAACTGTTAAGCCATATAACTAAAATGTATATTGTATAAGTCATGGTAGCCTCTTTTACTAACATTCACAAATTTTCTTTTCCCTTTTTTCCAGCTACATGGGAATAATTCAATTCTACTCTAATATTAGCTGCCACTGAATAATGCTTAGACCAATGAGAATGAAGGAAATGGAGTGTCACACCATGGGGAAATGCACTTGATGTCAAATGCCAGCTGTTCTTCAAGAACAGTGGGAGCAGCAGTTTAGATGGTGGAGAAAATGTAAGACCAAACCAGTCAGAATTTATAGTTTGAATATATGGTTAACAATTCGGCTGGAGATTGCTAGAGCCATGCAGAGTTTGCCTGAAAAAGGCTCTGCATTGCAGCGTGCTTTATTACTCTAGAATAAGTTAGCCTGTGCTAGTGTAGGAATAGAAAGAGAAAAAAATTTCCAGGTTGTACCTGCCAAGAATGTTGAAGGTTCTAAGATTTTACCTTACATTCAAGCTGCAAATTAGCCAGCTACAGCTTAATGGATTTTGAAAGAAGATATCAGAGTTCAGGGATGGAGACCAAGCACTCTTTACTCAGCTCATTGGCAGTAGCCAGATTATTAGCATTTGTCCTACTTCCTTGATCCTGGTACCCACAGGGCAGCATAATGATACCTGCTGGAATGTGTATAGGAGAGGAGTCTTAGACTCTTTCATACTGGTCTATTTAAGGTTTGTCTTCCAGTGAGATTATTTTGCTAGACACTGATTGTATTTTATCTTACTACAAATTATTTCAAACATAGTCTATGATTATCTCCTCCTTCCATACCTGTCAGCAAACTTGGCCTTTGTTCTAAAGGGAGACACTTAGCAAAGTAGGTCTTACAGGAGAGTCGTGCATAAGTGCAACTATTGCCTCTTCTTATAAGGAGCCCAGAAGTAGGTGACATCTATAGAGAGTTGTCTTCCAACAGTACTTGAGGTAACTTCCAAATAAGTTATTCATTTATTTATTCATAAATGCTTAATCAGTGCTTACCATAGCTATTTTTCTAGGATATGCAGAATGAGAAACCAAGAAAAAACATGCTTTTGACTAGTAGAAATGCCTACTATTGTCCCTCTGAATCCATTACACATTGGTTCTAGCACTTACTGAGGAAACAAAAATCTTATATGCACAAGTCTCTTACATTAATTGATACACTGTCTGTGTATAATCTACACGCATCTCTCTGTGTACCATAAATAATATCTAGGTAATATAATATACTGACTGCATAAATAATTGTTTTTATGTACTCTTTGGTGAAGGAGAACAAGAAAATCTGTACATTTTCAGAAGATGTAATATTGTAAAAATATTTTTAATCTGTAGTTTGTGGAAATGACAGATATGGAACATGGATACAGACAGTTGATTGTATTTTTGAATGGAAAACTTAACTATAAATGCAAGATAATTCTAAACTTTCATAATCATGAAACAAAGTTAGGCTAATGAGAGAATAATTTGAGTGCATAAATAGGTATGGTAAGAGGAAGAACGTTATGTTAAGAACGTGACAGGAAGGAAGGTGGGGTAAAGATGCCCAGAACCACAGTAGAATGAACCTTGCTTTGGGAATGAACAGAAATTCTGCTACTGTTACTGCTGCTGTTTTCAATTATTACAACTACTGTGAAGTTGACAGCATATGAAGCAACTCTTCCAATAACTTTCTTCAGTCCACACAAGTCTTTTTCATGGAGGTTGTCTCCAGCTCTGTTTGAATCAGCATGGCATCCATATAGAAAAGAATTCAGTAAAACAAAGAGAAACTAATGAGATTCCTCTTTTGATTGTAGATATTGAAAGATTCTTTACATTTTACTTTTACAGTGATAGTTGCTACCCTTTCATTTGAGACACCGTTTTCATGCAGGAGAGAAGTCAGAACACTTAAGTTGTAAAGGAAAAGTCTTTTATAAAGCAAGGGAAGATGGGTCCATAACTTTCTTTGCTAAGTGCAGGTTGCTAGAATAAAATAGTTGAATCTTCAAATTATATGAACCAGGTGATAATTTTATGTAGGGGAAGATTCTTAATTGGTTTTCTGGACTCTTGGGACAAAATTATAAACTTGTTGCCATTCCCAGTGTTCTGTAACCATATTTTCTATCAAATTAGATATTGAATTTTGACAAATTAGTGTCAGAAGGTGTGATCAGTTTTAAGGAACCATATGGCAACTGACTGGTATTTGAGTTACACAAGAGTAATAGCAAATGGATTAAATAATAGCTCCATGGTACAACAACTGTCTCAGTGGGCCTGACTACATTTGCCATCTTTGCAAGGTAGATTATTTATGACATTTGGACTCTTTGATATCTGCATTGGCTTGCTTTTTCAGATACTTAAATTCTCATAAATATAATGAGGCAGGAGATAATGCTATTTTAAATTAGTCACCTCACCTCAAGTTGCTAAATTTTGGCAGAAGTGTTAAATAACTTTGTTTTCTTCTATATCATATGTAATGTTTTGCTAGAACAAAAGGAGATCCAAAGTCACTTAATAAAATTAAACTCAGCAGCAATGGAGTTGTAAATAGAGACAGAACTGAAAATAGCTTCTGGACTTAGGGAGGTTAATAGTTCTAGGTTCTTTTCTAATTTGAATATAGGTAAAGTGGTAGTCTTACCAGTTTTATATCATTATAAATCATCAGTCTGCAAATATATCTTCAAATGTAAATGGAGGAATATAATATGAAAATTAAGTTTTTGGGTTATTTTCCTTCCTGAATGCCTCATGCTACTGGTCTTTTCATGTAGATTGGATGATGGCTGATTATATATATGTATTATAAAAATTATATGTATATAATTTTTTCTGTATTTTAGGGAGACAGACTCTTTTTCTGTTGTGATTATTGTTCCACTGATATGAACTGGATGCTGTCTGCCCTGTGCAGCTCTGCCTTGGAGCCAGCCAAGTATGGACTGAAACCTCCACTAACTGTGAGCTAAATAAATCTTTTCTTCCTTCATTTCGGGTGTCAGGTATTTGTCCCAGCAACAAAAGAAGAGTAACTGAGACATTAACTTTACTGTCTTAATCAGTAAGATTTAATTCTCAGTGCTTGGTAATAATTTAAAAGCCTTAGACCACTGGAATTCACATAATTTTAAGTTTATACAAATGTGGAACCACAATTTCAATGCTTATATTTTCACAATATTTACCACGTTAGTCAGTGTGAACCAAAGCCTTCCCTTTATTCCCTAAAAAACTTCTTCAAATGTAGGGCAGGCATTTAAAAGTTAGCATAACTGCCTACCTTACAGTAGAAAAGTAAAGGCTTCACTGCACAGCATTTTACTCTTGACATGGGAATGCTGTAGTTCAATTTGCTACAACCCCAGGGGGCAGCCTCAGTGTGGTGTGATCTATGTGCGCCCTACGTGCAAAGCCAGAAATACTCTTCTTCTGCACTACAGGTGGCATAAAAGTTATACGTTAGATAATACATCTGTTGGAGCTGAATAAGAAGGCAGATCCTGAAGACTTATAATTATTTGCTACTTCCTTGTGCCCACTTATTCTGATCCATCCCAGCAGGTGAAAGACAGCACAGTCATCTGTATGGCACCTATTTTTCCTTCAGCTCCTCATTTAAATTCAGAAACTTATTCATGTAGTCTCTTGTGTTAGTTCACTGAGATAATTTCTTGATGACCTGCTTTGAAATAAAAGACTCCCACATCTCATGTGGTTTTCTCTAGCTCTACTGATGTAACATTTAAAACACTTTATTTGGGAAAGATATACAACATAATATTCACGATATTCTTGTTTCCACTTTGAAATATGAGTGACAAATAAAAAATTATACATTTATGAGGGTGCATGACATGTTTTGGTGTATGGTTGCATTATGAATTGATTAGCAAATCAAGCTAAAGTATTCATAACCACGCAGTTGCTATGCTCAAGGGTGAGAACATGTGAGATGTATTCTCAACAAATTTATTTATTTTTATTTAATTAATTAATTTATTTTTTGTATTCTAGGACAAGGTCAACAGGGTCTACAGGGTCTCATAAATCAGACTCATAGTGATCGTCCTTTTTTACAGCTTCCCAAGTGCTGGGAGTACAGGCATGTGGCACCATGCCCAGTCTCAGTTGCTGTCTCATTGTGCCCTGGGGATGGGGCTGGCAAAACAAATATTTTTTTAAAAAATTATTTATTTATTTTGTATAGGGTTTCACTGTGCAGCTTGGACCCATAGTGATCCTCCTGTCTCAACCTCACCAGCACTGGAATTATAAGCATGTGCCACCATGCCTGATTTCATGGCCAGCACAGTGCACCTAGGACTCTGGGACCAGCATGGCACGTGAAACCAGGGATCTAACCCAGGTCCTTTTCTTTGGCAGAACCAGGGATTGAACTCAGGCCCTTGTGCTTGCCAAGCAAGCAATGATTCTATTGAGCTATCTCCCAATCCTGTTACCCAGGTCTTTGAGTTTTCCAGGCAGGAGTTTATCTCCCTAGCCTTGTCTGAACAAATTTAAAATGTGAAAGAATCATTAAAACTATGGCCACTATTTTGTACATTCGGTCTCCAATATTGATTCTTCTTATAAGTGACTGTAATTTGACCAAAATCTCTTTTTTTTCCCTCTGTCTGCACACCTAGCATTCTACTTTCTGTATTACAAGTTTGACCTTTGCTTTGGAGTACACATATAGGAAGTCATGCCATATTGATTTTTTCTCTGCTTGGTTTATCTCATTTAGCATAACATGTTCAAATTTCATCTACAATGCTGCAAAATGCAGATTTCATTGTTTGCAGAGGATGAGTAATATCCTGTTATATATGCATCACGTTCATTTATCCATTCATCTATACCTAAACTCAAGCTGTTTCCATATCTTATGTTGAGTAATAAGAGGACAGATATCTCTTCAAGATAGTAACTTCACTGCTTTTGAGTATATAACCAGAAATAAAGGCGCTGGTATATTTCTTTTTTAATTTTGTGAAAACTTCAATATTGCTTTGTATAGTGATCTGATCAATTGAAATTTCTAGCAGCAGTGTACAAGGGTTTCCTTTTCTCCACATCCTCACAAATACTTGTTTTTGTCTGATTTTTTTATAATAGCCATACTAAAATGTGGGAAGTGATATGTTTGAGGTTTCAATTTGTGTTTCCTTGATGGTTAGTAATGATTATCTTTTCATATGCTTGCTGTTCGCTTGTATGTCTTTGTACAAAATGCTTATTTGTGTACTTTGTCTATTTTTAATTGACTTATGCTTTTTCTTTTGAGTTGAGTTATTTTATTACATATTTTAATTTTAATGTACTAGAGGACATGTGGTTTTGAAATATTTATCACGCCAGAACTCATGCTTTGGGTTGACGAAATAGCTCAGGGGTCTAAATTGCCTGATTAGGGAAACTTAGGCAAGTGTGCAGAGACTTAGGTTTGATCCCTGGTGCCATGTGCCATGTCAGCCCTGATCTCAGGATGGGCTGAGCCAGCCACCAAAAAAAAAAAGAATTCATACTTTGAAACTTTGTTCCATTTATAAGAGAAATGAGTAAGAGGAAGAAATTCATGAATGTGAAGATTCATGAAATCATATTTAATAAATCTTCTAATATCCTAGAAGATGAAAGCAGGAAAGATAGGGCAACACTTGTATGAAGAGGTTGACTTTCAAGTACATTGGTAGCAGTGGAGTCAGCAATGGAAGGGTGACAGCCATATTTGGCACCTTTTGAGTCATTGTTGTTGATGGAAGAAACCCAGCTTGGGAGGGATAGATTCGGTCTTTCACATCTCAAAGTAATATGGATTTTTATAACACACAGGAATTAGAGTGCAATCCATAAGTGTATTTCATAAGAATACAGAAGCAAAAGTGTATGATTTAAATTGTTATGAGAATATAAAAATATATTAGCTTTGGTCAAGGAGGTTCTTCACAAAGTTGAAAACTGTAAATGTCTTGTATTTTTTAAATCTAATTTTTGCTTTCAAAATCATTATTGGCTCATTTTATTTTTCTGTAAGAATATAGAGGTAATTCCAACTGGAAGACTATAAATCACACTTTATTTTATCATTGCTCCATCAAACATTAAATATATTTTTCACAAGCAGAAATGCTATTTCAGTTTCTTGTGAGAAATAAGGAAATGTTGAAAGAAGCACAGATTGGGAGAGGAAATCTGTGAGTGACAGGATGAGTGACAGCCAGGGCTCTGCTGGCACGTGCAGTTATTGCAAGTTGCCAGGCTAACAAACTGAATTACTACCTAGAATGCACTCAGATTGCTCAGTCTCTGGCGTCCATACAGGAGTTCTGAGCTCCGTTAGGAATTAGAAGAGAGGAGCTGTGCAATTTGTTATAATGTGAAAGATCTGGTGTGTGTGCTCTGCACATGCATGCACATAAACACACACGTACATGCACAAACACACACACACATGCATGAACATCACTGTACTATAGATTAAGGCCTATATTTTATGTTAAAAAAATCAAAGGAAGGAACTTAAATTGAATGAAAGACCTATGAATTTTTCTTAATCCCATATTTCCCTATTATTTACAGGTTTTATGTTAAATTTCTTTCCTTTTGGGCTCAGTGCTTGCTTTAGAATAATTGCAGGCAGCAGGAAATAGGAACAACAAGGGATTTTCAAAGGATGTTAGGAAATGTGGGGTAAAGACGTGTATGCTCATGCCTTGGCTGTGGTGTCACATGAGGAGTAAATACATATATCTAGTCTTCTCAACTCTTGCACTTGTAGCACCTGCAATTTATGGCCATTTATGTCTTAATGAAACTTTTCTGTAAGACATAAGATAGACCAGTGACATTTCTCACACTTCTTTGGTCTTTTTATATGTAGGCATGATTCATGTCACTGATCATTCCAAAGATGCAAATTAAAACAATACAGAGATTCTATCTCACCCCAGACAGAATGAGTATCATCATATAAACAGTGAAATTATGGCTTTCTTTGTATGCACTGTTTCTCCCCAAGTTGTCAAAGCAGAATTGGGAAGTCTTATGCACGAATAGATGGCTATACAGGTACATCAGGAATACTGTTTTATGAAGTGTGATCTAAGTTTATGGTGTTTATATTAAAAACTACTATTATAAAGATGCATTGTCAATACTCTCCTTCAATATGCTCATCACTCCAAATGCAATTATCCCACCATATTTGCTACCTACTGAAGCAGTTCTAAAAGTGTTCTTTCATGTCTTTATGAATCATAGTCAAAATTCAGTGAATTCTGCTTCTCAGATTCATTCAACAAATAGGCAGGCTTTAACGCCATCACCTTACTCATCAAATCTTGTACCATGTGAGCAGAGCTCTTCTTTAAGGTCAAAATCACCCTGAAAGGGAGACATTTTACTTCATTCAGATTTCAAGGCAGCTGTGACAGTGAAACTAAAGATATTCATGAAATATGACTTCTAGAACTGCTTCTTTAGAAAGTGGCAAGAATCTTAGGATAGAAACCACCAGCAAAGTGAACAGACAACTCACAGTGTGAGAAAAATATTTTGACAGCTGCTCTTCAGTCAAAGGATTAATGTTTAGAGTATATGAGGAACTCCAAAAAACCAGACCTTTCTGACCTACTCCAAAAATGGTCATCTGAAGTAGACACTTCTGTGATGAGGAAGTAGAAATGGAAAATGAACAGGTGACAAACTGTTCAACACCACAGATCATTCCAAAGATTCAAATTAAAACAATACAGAGATTCTATCTCACCCAAGATAGAATGACTATCATCACAAAAACAACAAATAAAAAATCCTGCAGGGGCTCTAGTGAAAAAGGAACCATTCTCCATTGTTGCTGGGAGTATAGACTGGCCCAACCACTGTGGAAAACAGTGTTAGGATTTCTCAAAAAACTGGAAGTAGAGATTCCATTCAACCTATCTATTCCTCTTGTTGGCATCTTCTCAAAAGAATTAAAAGCATCTTACTCCAGCGATATACATACTCTCATGTTTATAGCAGCACAGTGTGTAATAGCTAATTCTTATAAACAGTTCAAATTCCCATAAACTGATGAATGCATAAAGAAGATGTGTTTTTATACAATGGAGTACCACTGTGCCATAAAGGATGAGCCTAACACATTTCTAAGTATGTGGATACACCTTGAGACCATACTACTAGGTGAAATAAATTGCATACAGATGTTCAAATATCATGTAGTTTCTCTGATGTGAAAAACTGAAGGTTTACACATGCATAAAAATGTAAAATAGATATTAGGAAATGAGAAGAAAATATTTAAAAGAGAAAGGGAACACGGAAGAGGGGAAGGAAAGGAAGGAACAAAGATGGAATAGAAGGAAAAATAAAAATAAAGCTTTGTAAATGAAGAGGGAAGGAGGGTTTGCAGGGAGTGTAGGGATATGAGGAAAAAAGAAGCATAATCTAGCACACACAGGCACAAATTCCCTATAATGAATGTGATCATTATGTATACATACAATGTGCCAATAAAAAAGCTTTTCTGAGCTAAATATTTTGGGAAAAATGTTTCAGGCGAAGGGGAATATCTTGAGGAGGATTAGTGGTAATGTGTGTTTTACTATAAAATTACATTAAGTTTAAACATTTATCTTCTGTACACTCATTTCTGCTTGCTGACAATACCACCTTCTTATACTAATAGGGTATATCATTTCCCGTTCACTTTTGCATCTGTTATTATAACTTTATGTAATCCTTGAGAAGAAGTTTATTGTATCTTTTTCAAAGAACAATTACAGAAGTATAGAGGATTTAAGAGTCTTCCCAACAGTCATACTGCTAGGTGCGCACCTAGTGTTACCCACAACTATTCTTACGAATGAATTTCTTCTTTTATCCTTCACCTGACATTGAACACTATTCTCATCAATGGAAGTAGTCGTTAGCACCACTCTCTTTTTATCTGTGTTCTCAAATAACTATTTTCTGTATTTTAAACTTTCATATAGCTTGGTGATGACAGCCAATTAACAAATGGAGGCAGCAGCTTTGAAAAGCTTGTCATTGTGATAAGATGCTAAAAAAAGCGCTCATGTTGCCTTGTGATTTTCTTTTTAAGAGTTAAAAGTGGACTATATGGTTGAAAATCTGGGGAGAGTGCACATGATTCAAACAATGGTACCAGATATGATCTTCTGACTTAAAAAATATCTATTTTCTTGTTTAGTGACACGTTAGACATCTGTTTCTGAATACTTTTAGGGTCTCTGTGCTGTAATTCCACTGAAAAAGGGAAGGTTTTGTCTTTCCCCAAATACCATTATCTTCTAGAAGTACCTTATGGCTACTGCTTGCTTAATCCTTAACTAATTTTAATTGTTTGTGCCTTAGAAATGCTCAGAGAGTGCAGAAAGACTATATCTTATTTTTAATTTTCTATTATAAAACAATTTTAGGCTCATAGAAATGATTCAAAGTAGCCCTGCTAAATACCTTTTACTTGCCTCCTATGATATTAGTATCATATATAACTTAAGAGAACCTGCACTGTAACATCCTGTAACTCAGCAGTGTCCCAATTTTTCTGATCAATGAGATGATGGGGTCACAGAGGAAAGTGATTGGCAATGTATAATGCGCCTAAGGAGAGTCACCTGGAGAGAAAACACTCTCTCAGGCTTTCACAGAGAGCAAATTGGTCAAGTAATGGCCGTGACTCATCCATATTGCCAACACTGATAAAGCATTTACAAACTGTGGTAAAGGGTTTCAGGCTAAATCCTGAGGGGACTTGACTGATCTTATCAGACACAAAATTTACATTTCTTGTTATATAGGTTTTGCTTTATCTTGGTCTTAACTATCCACCAGAAAAGTATAAGAATGAGGTATAAAAAGTAAAGCCATATTAATATCCTGAGGTGTAAAAGGTTCAAGTCAACAACTTCTAACATTGACAGTCCTATGGAAAACAGAATACTATTATAGACTATTGGACTGTATTGGATTATTTTGCTGAATTCATACACCTACAGTATTTAAATGGCAATGGAATACCCATCTCTGACAAAACAAAACAAAAAAAGGGGATATGAATGAAGGACTATTTTGTATCTTCATATACAAAATAGTTAGGATAGATATATAGCTACTTTATCTTAATTCAATAAGAAGAAAGATTTGTACAAATACTGTTTAGACAAGATATCATTTCTGCATCTTGTACTAGGAATAAGTACTACAAAGACGACAATATGCAATGTATTAATTATTGTAACTGTCCTATTAACCTGTTTTGAAAATGTCTCATTGCTATTTTTTCTCAGTAAAAAAATTAATAAAAAAAGAACTGAGAAATAGTGGTGCAATATTCACAGGTCTCTTCCAGGTTCTTAGATTAGGGATACAGTACAATGTTTACACATGCAAGTCTAGTGTATTTCACACATAAGAATCATCTCCAGTCGCATTCACTTAGCTGTGAAAGAGTAAAACAGAACCAAAATGTACAATAGATATTGTTAAAGGGAAAGAAACTGCAGAAGATGAAAGAACAACTGGTATAGGAAAAAGGGAAAAGAGGAAAGGGAAAGGGAAAAGAACCCATATAATACACACATACAAGATAGCTAAGATAGCTATAATACTATTTTCTATTATTTATTGAAAACATTTTGTGCTTACATTATTTAATCAATTTTGCATACATATATCTTATAACCTTCAACTATTTTGAATATAGTAATATACAACATATTAACAATTGTTAATTTTCTTACTACCTTGTTTTGAAATTGTTTCTCATTTTCTTTCATCGTTTTTATCTCTTCAAAATAAAAAGAAATATAAAAAAGGAAATAAATATTTACTGGGATTCAGTTAGAGTTAAGTCTCTACTTGCTTTCAAACATCAGATTTTCTTTTTCTTACTGTATGTAGTACAGGGTTTATAGAGTCTCACTACACAGATACAACATATAGTGATCCTCCTGTTCTCAGTCTCTCAAGCGCTGGGATTACAGGTGCATGCCACCACGCTCAGTTCCAGTCACCATCTCAACACACTCTGGAGGTGATACTGGTTCTGTATGCTGGGGATTAAACTCCAGTCCCTGCATCTGCCTAAGGAGGTGCTTTAATCTGTTGAGTTATCTGGCTGGCCCAAGAATTCTTCCAGTTTGGCCTCTAGATCAACCAGCATGTCCACATCATCTCATACTTTATATGCTTTTCAGTTTCTTTTCCTTTTTCTTTGTTTTTTCAATTTATGTATTTGGTACAGGGTCTCACTTTACAGCTCAGACTCATTGTGAGCTTCCCCAGTGCTGGGATTGCAGACATGTCTCACCAGGCCTGGTCTTTGTGGCCAACTCAGTGTGCCCAAGGGTAGACTAGCACAGCAAGCAGTATCAGAGATTGAACCCCAGTTCCTGCACTTGCCTAAGCAGGCATTGAGTCCACTGAGCTATCACTCACACTAGGAACACAGTGCTATATTTACTCATATGAGTCTGTCTCATTTCACTTACAGGTATGGTCTCAAGGTTACCTATAAAAGAGTCATGGGCTGGCCAGATAGCTCAGCAGATTAAAGGTTAGGCAGGCAAAGGGGTCAGGGGTTCAATGCCTGGTGTGTCATGCGGGTCCTGACCCCAGGGTGCACTGAGAAGGTGACTGAGACTGGGTATGGTGGTGTGCACCTGTAATCCTAGTGCTTAGTAGACTGAAAGTAGGAGGATCACTACGAGTCTGATCTGTGTAGTTAGACCTTGTAGACTGCACTAAATACCTAAAAATACAAAAAGCTTCAAGTTTATCCTTCCTTATGGCTGAGTCATACTCTATTATATAAAAAGACTAATCTTTCTTAAAATCAGTTTCTCAGTTCATGGCTATTTTGGTTGTTTCCAAGATCTAGCCATTAAAATTGTGCTGCTATGAACATGGGTACATATGTATCTATAATGTTTTTGTTTCTTTTGGAAAAATATCATTAGTCCTAAAAAGTAATGTTTAATTTTATTCTCAAAATAGTCTATTTATAATACTTTAAGATTGGCATTAGAAGTTTATTTTGATAATTCCAACTTAGTTGCACTGATGCCCTGAAAAGAAACTTTATTTGCAGTTAAATAATATAAGAAGGTTATGTGGGGTTGGGGAGATGGCTTAATGGAATAAGAATTTCCCTGGCAAGCACAAGGACCTGAGTTCAATCCCTGTTTCTGCCAGAAACAAAACAAAACAAAACAAAGCAAAACAAAAAACCCCAAGAAGGTTATATGTTAGGTGTGCATCTCGAGTTTTGTGATCTGAGGTAAATGGTCCTGATTTGAAAAAAAATATCCAGAAGGGGAATAGCTGAGTCAAATGGGTCCTCCAACCCTAGTTTTTGAGGAATGCCCACAATGATTTCCACAGTGGTTGCACCAGTCTATACTCCCACCAACAGCAGAGAAGGGGTTCTCTGCTTCATTGCCAGCATTTGTTATTGGTTTATTTCTTGATGGCAGCTGTTCTTTCCACAGTGAGGTGGCATCTCAGTGTTTTTTAATTTGAATGTATTGAGTAGCCAGTGATGATGAATCCTTTTTTTTGCATTTGTTTTCTGTTTGTAGTTTCTTATCTAAGAACATTTCTCAGTTTTTGCTCTCACTAGATAATCCACATATCCTTATCTTTTTCTGCTCCAGAGATAGAGCCAGCCATATCCAAATGTACTTCTGTCCATCTGTCAGAATAGTATTTAGAAACCTATATCTGGGAGCTAATTTGTTTTGTTACTGTAAGCTCCTCCTGGGTCAGTGGTAGAGCCAGAAAATGTTGTATATTAAGTAATTTATTTACTACAGATACATTGATTTCTACAGTGATCAATTTATCAAAATAAACACTAATACATACAGCCACATCCAACTTCAACTCAAAATCAGAATTTTGTTCTGGCATTCCTCTTTTGCTTACTTGTAGCTTATTTCTTTTCCAGTGAGAAAACAGTGCTGTCAAGAACATGCTTGCTTATTTGTTCTACTTGTTCAACTCTAGGACACAAATAAAGCAGTTCCACAATTGTCAAAGTATACTCCTGTGAGAAGCAATTTGCCAACACAACAATGCAATGTTTGTGTGCAGCTCTTACAATATCAGCCCAAATTACTGTTTTTAAAAGAAAATTAGGAAATTCACCATCCCATCACCATTTGTCATCCACTTTAATAGCATTATATATATTTGCCAGTCTCCAATCTTTCCTGTTTCTTTGACATCTTTGTTGATAGATATTTAAAAATTAACATGTTTAAATTAATAAATGCCACTCTTTGTGATATATAGATGTCCTGTGGGTTCATTGAGTATAATCTTACAGTCACCATTCTGTGGCTATCCAGAACTCTCTGGCATGCAAAAAAGTGCTATCCATCCCTATAAAACAAACTTACAAGTCTGGTATTCAATAACTAGTCTTTTTATGCAATTCTACATTTTCTGGAATGTCACACAGCATTATATGATACAAAAATCTTTTTTTGAGAGCACCTGATTCCTTTTAGTTATTAAAACATCTTAAAATTTATCCATTTTCTGTGTGAATCCAGTCTGTTTAGTATTTTTAAATACTATTATATTACCATCATGTCAGAATTACTAAAGAACACCTGGGTTGCTTCCAGTTTTGATGATTTGGAACAAAGTTGCAATAAAAATTTGTGTGCAAATTTTATGTGATTGTAAGTTATCAATTCATTTAGTTGAATACCAAGACATGTGTTGGCTGGGTTGTGTGAGGCAGTACAAAGTTTCTAGCAAATGTAGCATGAAGGTAGAGAATAAGAAAATGTGAGGGAGGGGAGAGGGAGAGGAGGAGGGAGGGAGAAAGAAACCCAGGGATACATCCTAAAGCAGGCTTTTACATAATGAGGTGATAAAAGATTTTTCAGGATAGAGCACCAAGTGAAGATGAGGATTTTGTTACTACTTTAGGTGAGAAATAATTGAATTGAAAATGCTTTTGTGACTTTTTGGGTTGAATGATCAGAAGAGGCATAGACAGGACAAGCTTTTACTGTAAGGTCAATTACATTTTAAAAGAGCAGAGAGACACAAATGTGCACTTAAAGTCATTATAAATCACAACTTTCAACATAGCACTTCTATTTTCAAAAATGACCTAATTGCATCTACTTCAACACTGAATTTCATCCAGGTTTGGTGATTAATTTAGTCGATGGGTATCATCAACTGAATTTCTTATTCATTACTTGCCATTATAAAGCAATAGCAAGGATTTCAAGTGAAACATGGTTAGCAAAAATAAAAACACAAGCTCTGAAACAGACTTTACTTTAAATCTTTTAAATTAGTACTAAATTTCCAGGTGTTACAAGTAAGAAATGTAAGGGAGAACAATGACATGCATGTATTTTAGTAAAGTATTATTAGATGGCATGGTAATTTATGTAATAGCATGAAATAAATATTTGTTCAATGAAGGAACAAAAGAAAACATATAAAACTGATGTTCAGTAAATGTAGCATTTTATACATATACTTAGCATTAACTTGTGCACATACAAGTTATTTGATCGCATCCTGAGGTATCTTCTTATGTTGCTTATTTCTAAGGAGACAAAATGTATAGTCTCACAAATTTAGAAGTATAGGCCTTCCCGCCCACGCCCACCCAGCCCCAGAGACCGGATAGAGACAGCGCGGACCACTCCGCCATCGTCCTCCATCCTGCCCACGCCTGCCGAGCCAGAGAGCAGCCTGAGACAGTGGCTGACTCCAGCGGCCTCCTGGTTCCCGTGCCAAGCTCTCCCAGCGAGAGCGAATTTACAGGACTCACCAGACTTCCCAGATCAGTGAGAGGGTGGTGAGTCTGAGGGAGAGCCTTTGGCTTCTTCCCACACGCGCTACGTGGATCCCTGTCCCCAACCCCTCCAAGCCAGTGACTGGCCTGAAACCTCAGGACCCACTCACCAACACCTCCCCGGATCCGCTGACCTAAAGCCCACTGATTGAGTGGGAATTTCCCCGATTCTCTGGGCATCAAAGGACAGTGAGTGTAGAACCCCAGGCCCGTCATGTCTGAGATACATTTCCCAGGGATTAAGCTGCCTTTCACCCCCTGTGGCCCGGAGACAGCTCCAGGCACGCTGTGCCAGAGAAACATTTCCAGGTGATTACCGGTCCCAACCCAAAGCCCCAGACCCAGTGCAGGTCGGCCTGGAGGGAGAACTCCAAGCCTGCCACGCTGGAGGGACATTTCTCAGCAATCCACAGTTCCACGCTACGGACCGAAACCCAGCACAGCCTGGCCTGTGAGTGAAGGCTCCAGGCCCACTACACCAGAGGGACATTTCCCAGCCTTCTCAGGCTGCAGCCTGTAGACCCGGACCCAGCACAAGTTGGTCGGCACAGTATAGCCCAATCAGTGAATAAGATTATCCACTATCCTTTTGTGAGCCCAGAAGACCCACCAAAGCCCAGGCCCACCCATCTGGGGAACGACCTGCCTGACACAGGAGGGCTGACCCTTGGAACCAACAGAGGGGAGCCAAAGGAGCTGCAGCAAAAAAGGAACTGAACACAACAGCTAGACCCAGGATAGGCATACCTGGAAAATCTCAAACTTAATAGACTGGCACCCGAATCTCATAACAAGCTAAGGTTATAGCTGCACCAAAGCTCTACACCAAAGATTAAAGATCAGTGCTATACAAAATAACAAAGAGAAGGGGAAAATGCAATTGCAGACCTCGAGTCCATCAGGAAGGGCAGAGGGCACTAGCTCAGCTGCAACGGATGAACTAACAGATACAGCAGAAAAGGAACAACAGCAGAAAGCTATAGAGGAAATAAAATGAGAAGTAATTCCCCAAATTAAAAAAGAAATATTTGAATACATAGCATCTGAAATAAAGAATGAATTCCAGAAACATTGGGTGGAAAAACGATGCTCACCCAGAACAAGTGCAGAGAGCACTATTCCAACTGATATATATGAATTAACAGCATCTGAAGCA
>PVKA01013877.1:33530-53997 GCA_004027165.1 Ctenomys sociabilis | reverse complement strand
AACAAGGTAGAAAGTATTAATTATTGAATCTTTGGTGTAATTCAGGCATAAAAAATAAGATACGCAAACAGCTACACTCTCTTTATTTAATGATAAGAGACATATGGTATAATAATGTCTTTAAGTATAATATCATGTATGCACCTTATATGATACCAAAACATTATGAAAACAGTTGGCAATGTATTAATTTATCAAATCCATCTTGTCAAGGTATCTTAAAATTATCTCATTGATATTTGTACTTCAATAAAACAAAAATTAAAAATAAATAAATTCATTTCACATCCACCTAATTTATATGGTGTTTACCACCAGTGTTGTCCTATAGTAAAAAGAATGAGAATCTATCTATGGCTAGGGTTATAAATTTTGTATACTAAGATATAAAATATTCTCTTTTGTTTTGGCAGAACCAGGGATTGAACTCAGGACCTTACGCTTGCCAGGGAAGTGCTTATTCCACTGAGCCATCTCCCCGGCCCCTGAGATATAAAATATTAAGGAATCTATGCCTACTAGTAAAAGTCCAAAACAGAATTAACCTGACAATATAAATATAATTTTAAAAGATTATCAGTTTAATAAACCTTAACCAAATTTGCCCCCAGCAGATATACTAACTGCTTATAGAATATTTTTAAAGTATATACTTACTGACATTTTTAAGCTTTGTTAATATTTAATTATAATATAATAAAATGTACTTAAAGTGTATAGTGTGGTTAGTTTTGGCATGTATATATACACCAGCACCACAATCTAAACAAAAACATTCACAATTCCCAAAGTTTTCTGCTTCTTTGTAATCCTTCTCTTGCCTCTCCCTATTCCAAGAAAACACTGATCTGTTTTCTGTCATTGCAGATTAGTTCACGTTCTCATACTAATTCATAATAAGGGAATCATACTGCATATACTCTTTCCTGATTTCTTTACAAAATCAAGCATAATTATCATGACATTTATCTATGTTATTGGATGTATCAAGATTTCATTCCATTTTTACTGCTAAACAGAAATTCACTATAGACTATACCACACTTGGTTGACCCACTCACCTGTTGGCTAACATCTGAAATATGCACATAAGGCCATTGAAACTAAAGCTAGAATGAATACTTGGGTTCCAGCATTTGTATTTATGTTTCCATTTTTCTTGACTAAACATATAGGAATGGCTAGTCCATAGAGCAGGGTATACATCAAACTCTTAAAGTGTCAACTACTTTCCCAAAATTAGTTCATGATTTTGTATATCTACTGCCAATGTATAAAAGTACTGCTTGATTCACATGGTCTAATCAATCCTTCAAATTTTAGAAGGATGATATTTCCCTGCTATACAACAAACATGTCCCTGAAAAACACCTTAAGCTGAAAACTAATCTGTAATGTTGCGCTATCTGGAAGTGGAACATTTGGGAAGAAATTTGGTCATGAGGAAGCAACCCTCGCAAATGAAATTAGAGCCTTTTACTGTCTGCTGGTTGAGGACACAAAGAGATGTTCAAGAACCAGCCCCAACCACATGTCACTTCTGCTAGTGTCTTAACTATGGATGTCAAAGTCTCAGAACTATGAGAAATAAGTTTGTGCTTTCTACCAACACAACCTAGAGTAAGCCAGTATAGCAGGCTTAAGAGACTAAGATAATAGTGGGGTTTTAATTTGCATTTCTTTAGCAGTTATTTATCATATACATAACATCCTTTGAAAAATTATAAGTTCAAGTAATTTCCCCCTTTGAAACAGTTATTTCCTAATTATTAACTTTTGAGAGTGCATTTCACTGTCTGAATATAACTATTTTTCATTTTCATGAAGTAAAATGAATTAAAACTTATGAGTTTCTTCTTCCTTCCACAGATTGCTGTTTCAGTGTTATATCTAAGACCTCTGCTTCATCTAAGATCACAAATATTTTCACCTGTATTTTCTTTTAAAAGTTGTGTAATTTTACCTTTTAAAATTAGGTACATTATCTGAGTTAATTTTTTATATGGGTATGTGTGGATTTAAGTTACTTTGTGCGCTGGGTAGAGGAGGTGAAACATATGCACAATTGCTCTATATCCAACTGTTAAGACTATTCTTTCTGTAAACTGCCTTTAAATCTTGATTGAAAAACAATGATCTTAAGAATTACTTTTGGCTATTATTCTGACATAATGACCTATACCAACATTGTTTTATGAAAAGTTTTGTAATTAAGGGTTTTTTTTGCACATATGTGCAGGCTCTCACCATGCAGCTTAGACCCGTAGTGATCCTCTTCATTTCTGCCTCCCTAGTGCAAGGATTACAGCAGTGCACCACCATGCTATACTCCATTGCCGGCTCAGCACACTGGGGCAGGAGCAGGGCAGAAGCAGGGCCGGTGCGGCGTATAGTGCCAGGGACCAAACCCTGACCCCTGCGCTTACCTAAGTAAGTGCTTAGTCTGCTGAGCTATACCATCAGCCCTAAAAAAAAGTTTAGGATTAAACACCATTTTTGAGTTTCTGATCATTACATTAAGTCAAGCAAATGAAATTAAGAGCACCCAAATTGAGAAGACATAAAATGATCTTTATGATATTGCTGTAATCCTAACACTAGGGAGGCAGAAATGAAGAGGATCACTACGAGTCTGAGCTGCATGGTGAGATCCTGCGCGCGTGCGCGCGCACGCGCACGCACACACACACACACACACACACAAAGGAAAAAAACCTTAATTTCAAAACTTTTTATAAAGCAGTGTTGGTATAGGTCATTATGTAGTTCTTAAGATCATTGTTTTTCAATCAAAATTTAAATCCCAGTGCTGGTGAGGCTGAAATTAGAAGTTCTTGTTGTTGTTTTTCAAGATTATTTTGACTATTCTAAATTATCTACATTTCCATATGAATTTTAGAAACTGCTTATAACTGTAACCCAAAAAGCCTGTTGGGATTCTACCTAAGACTGTGCTAGGCCCATATCAATTTGGGAAGAACTGACATTGTAACAAAAAGAAAAACAATTTACCTATGAATTGAAATTCTCTCAGAAATATCTGGTAGTTTTCAGGGTGGAATTTGGCATTTCTCTGGTCAATTTTCCTCTAACAACTAGATACTTTATATATAAATGGCACTATATTATAATTGTGAATTTCTCATTTTTACTTACTAGTATATGGAAACACAATTCAGTTTTAATGTTTATCATGTATTCCCTACCTTGCTAAACACACTTATTAAATCTAATGGCTTTTTTAAAAGATTCCATGGAATGTTCTACACAGATGA
Source organism: Ctenomys sociabilis (assembly GCA_004027165.1). Taxonomy (NCBI): domain Eukaryota; kingdom Metazoa; phylum Chordata; class Mammalia; order Rodentia; family Ctenomyidae; genus Ctenomys; species Ctenomys sociabilis. Next base: position 50,722 of record PVKA01013877.1, on the reverse strand, counting down.
CTGTGGCATCTACAAATAAAGATCATTTATTTTTGTCAAGAATGCCAAAGAGTTTTATAGGGGTTGGGGAGACAGCTCAGTGGCACAGTACCTGCCTGGCAAGCACAAGGCTGAGTTCTATTTATGGTATCAAAAAAAGAAAAAAGTGCTTCTTAAATCCCTTAAAATGAACTTTTTGGGCCAGCAACATAGTTCAGTAGACTAAGCACTTATGTAAGCAAGTGCAGGGACCTCAATCCCCCACCACCACCACATGCTGGGAGCTCAGGCATGGTGGCACACGTCTGTAATCCCAGCGCTGGTGAGGCTGCAAACAGGAGGACTGCTTCAAGTCCAAGCTGTATAGGGAGACCCTATATCAAATGCATTAAAAAAAAGAACTTTTCATTTATCCAATAAAATTTTTCTTTTGCTCTGTTAAGCAATGAATCATAACAACTGTTTTCCACTTCAAAAATAAATCCCATTAGGTCATAAGTAGCTCTTAAATATAGTTGGATTTCATTGGAAAGTTTTTCATTTTGCTCAATAATGGATACTAGTTTATAGATTTAAATTCTTGTAATACCTTTGGTTTCTTTTAGTAACAGAGAAACATAGTCTTCACAATGTGCTAGAAAATATGTGCTGTTCTCCAACTTCTTGAAGAGTATAATAATGGCATGCTTTTGTTTCTTCCCTATTTTGTAGAATTCAATAGTAAAGCTACCTGGGTCTGCAGTTTTCCTGTCAGAAGATTTATATTAACAAATTCAATTTCTTCAAGGCTGTTCAGGTTACTCTTTTCTTCACATACACTTCGATAATTCACTAGTTTCAGGGAATGTTTCCATTCTTTAAAAGCTTTGAATTCTTGGCAAAATATTTATTTTAATTTTTTGTTCTCCTTTGTATCTGTACAGTCTCTGTGATGTAATCTTTTTTTCTTGATCCTAGTAATGTATACAGAGCATAGAGATTTCTATGTAGCATGTTAGTCCTGCTCAAAGGATTTCTTACAGTACTGTAACTAAAGTCTGTGATGAATTCTGTTTTTAATGTGTCCTTAAAGTCATTCTTTTGCCTTTACTAGGTAAAGAATTCTATGCTGACAGGCATTTTCCCACTTTAAGCACTTTAAAAGCTCATATTCTATTTATTTTCTTATCCATAGGAAGTTTCAGATAAAAATCATTTGTTCTCATTTTTTTCTTTTGTAAAATATCTTTCATCTGTCTTTTATAAGCTTTTTCTCTTTAGAACTAGTTTTAATCAAATTATAATGTGCTTCAATGTAATTTTATACTTGAGATTCACTGAGTTTCTTAGATGTGTGGTATTAAAGATTTTAATGAAACTTAGAAAAATTTCAGCCATTATTTCTTCACATATTGCTTTAATCATGCTGTCTCCTTCAATGAGTCCATTCCCACGTAAATAAGGACACTTAGAAGACAAACCACAGTTTACTAATGCTTGCCCTTTTCCTCTTATTTTTTCTTCTGTGTGCTTAATTTTTGATAATCTGTATTGCTATGTCTTCAAATTCACTAACTGCTCCATGGCCCATCCTGAAAGTAAACTCATCAAGTGTATTTTCACCTTAAATATTCTCATCTCTACAAATCTGAATTGTGTCTCTCTTAAAATTTATAAGTATGCCTCTTCCAAAATGTTACTAAATTTATTTTCTACCTCAGCTAATAGGCAGGACCTCACTTGTTTTAGAAACAAAATCATAGTCCAATATACACATACTGCCTATGCCTCCTTTTGTGCTACCATAGTTGATTTATATCACAGAATCCAATATACTATCTGGTCATTTTCTTAATGATTAATCTCCGCTCCAATATTGGGGTTTTGAGTGCCGTGTGGTTTTTTTATTCTTGAGCTAGTTCTGTTATATAGTTACACAGTTTGACCTTTTCAATTGTGCTCTATGTTTGCTATGTGAAAATACAGCCTCAGTTAGTCTAGATCTAATTTTTTAATAAAGCAAAACCCTTCTGAGTACTTTAAATGATACTGCATGAATTGTAATATTTTTTTACCCTGGACATTCAAAAAAGGGACAATCATAGCCCTGAATAAGTTTTAGGGATGTGTTCCTCTAATTCTTCTAGGTGCCTATCCTTCACAATGGGTAATTTCTACACATACATGTGCTGATCAAGACCCACCTGAACACAAGAAGCAGCTCTGAGTCTTGGGGATTTTTTTCTGCTCCAGGTCTTAGCCTTCTGAACTCATTTCTGTTGGCTGCTACTCATTCCCTGTCTCAAGTGAAAACTCCATCCTATATCCCAGCCTGGAAACTCACACAAAACTGAGGCAACCACAGGGCTCATCTCATTTGTTTCTTCTTTCTTGGGAATCACTACCTTTCCTTGTTCGATGCTCAGTATCACAAAAACAACTGTTTCATGCATCCTGATTTTAGATGTTAAAAGGCTGGAGAATAATTCTAGTTCCTATTGTTCCATCTTAGCCAGAAGTGGTAGTTCTAAGTGCTACTAAAATTTTACAAACAGAGGAAAATCACTTAAAGGGTAAATGATACAAAATCACAATAAAGAGACTGTATTACTGTATATATTTAGGGGAAAAATTTCCTTACAAAGTTTATTATTGTCTATCTTTTATAGATGTATCCACTGAAGTAATTTAGTCACCAAAAACTATCATTTGGGGGCCAGGGAGATGGCTTAGTGGAGTAAGTGTTTCCCTAGTAATAAGCACAAGGGCCTGAGTTCAATCCCCAGTTCCACCAAAAAAAAAAAAAAAAAAAATATTCGAAGCGGTTTCAACTTAACTATTGTTGGTAGTATTATTTACCTTCTAAGTTTTAAATTTCAAAATGCCTATATATCTAAATACAGAAAATTTATTGATCAGAATTTAACAGATACATAAAAATAATGGAAATGTGTTTACATGAATCCATGAGACAAGTTGTAATTTCCCAATATGTTTTACCTAGAATATTTATAATAGTTTTTAATTTTAAAATTTTTAAAGATTATACAGAAAATTGGCAGAAGCAGAACTAGGAATTACAGTCCCTAGACCTCTCAATGCTTAATATTTCATCCTATTTGCATGTAATATTTAAAACATTAAAGAGCATTGGGGACATGCCACTTTGTCTAAAATATTTCTATGTTTATTTCCTTTTAAAAAGGACATTCTACTACAAAACACAATGATGTTGTCACTTATAAAATAATATCTATTCTAAATATTTTACTACAATTTTGCCAACTGTATGACTAAATGCCACTGCAGAAAATATGTCAACTTGAGCTTCATAACCAAACAAAAGAAATTTTCCTGCTTCAATATTTACTTAAATATTATTGTTCCACATCTTTGGTCTCCAATTTGGAGTAACTCCTTAGTCTTCTTATTCCATGATCTTGAGATTTTTGAAGAATAAACTCTATGCAACATTTGATAGGTGTCCCTTAATTTGCATCTTACTCCAAATATGATAGTTTCTTACTTGGGATGTACATGATATCTATTTGTCACTGCTAGTGACATTAATCATTGTGTAATGTTACCATTTTCCCTTTTTAGTTGTCAGGAGTCACGTCAAGATTACATATATGTTTAAGTTTTCAACAAACTTCAATTCAGAAGTTTAAGCAACCACTGATGATTTTGCTGGAAATAATTACTATACTTCAGCTGTCCAACAGTGATTTCCTTAATTCCACAATCCTTCTACATTTGTTAGGTAGCATTCTCCTGTAAGGAAAAATTACTCATTCCTTATTTATGTGTTGTTTTGTATAAATAATTTTATAATATTTACATGGAGAGGGAGAAATAAATTATCTTTCTCATCTATAGGTTGAGTATCTGTTTTCCTAAATGTTTAACACTAGAAGTAGTCTAGAGCTCAAAGATTTTCAGATTTTTGGTATATTCAGATATACTTTAAGGTCTGAACATTCCAAATCCAAAAATCCAAAATGCTTCAAGAACCTGAAAGTTTTTGAATACTGTGTATTTTGGAGTACTTTAGATTTTCAGATTTATAAAATAAAGATGTCCAACCCACCAGTATTGACTTCAGATTCATCTGATGATCAAGGTGGAGTATCTTCAAACTGTCTCCTGTGTTCTGACAAGTCTCTCTCATTCTTTTACCAATACAATTATTTAAGTACAGGATGCCCAGAGTTTATATATTTTTTCATTAATTTTTATTAAAAAAAAACAGATAAAAATAATTTTATCAAAGTTACTATACTGGCACTCAGGCCAGTCAGTATGTAAACAAACAAGGTGCCCAAGTGACACTGGGGGTAAACTGTTAAGTGGTTAAGTGCAACAGCTATGTCAGTGGTAGATTGGGAAATAAGCTAAGGGACCATCAAAGAATGGTGGGAAGATGAAAAACCATGAGACTTTGAAGAGAACTATAAAGGTAGAAGATATACTGTAGGGCTAAAAAGGGTACAGAACAATAGTAGCATACAAGGTTTCAGCAGTAGCTCTATCACTCTGATTATGGAACTGGACTTACTTTACAATCTGTACTTTAAAAACCCTTATTTTTAAAATAAATATTTTAATCTGTGTAACTAAAATGTGTTACAAAACTAATTTTGTATCAGAACAATTTGTTTATATTCTCATTAAAATGTATACAGTTTTATATTTCCTTTAAAAAGGTAAAAATCTTGTTTTCTTTAAAGTTCTTTTCGAAGAGCAATATTTTCAAGCCTCCCCTATAATCAAATAATTATTATTGGCTAAATGCAGCTAAATGTAGGAAACTTTAATGTTGCTGGCTTTGTTACAGTCACTATATTATAAAATTTACCACTTGAAAAGGCTTCAGCCTTTCTTTTTGAACTATATCCTCATACTTGTTTTCTTTTGATTTTTTGGAGGAGAAAATAGGGAGAAGGAATAAAACAAATAAGCATGTAAGGCAGGTACCAATGGGAAAGATTTCTAAGAGCACATTAATAAGTGACACCATCTTCACACACATACAAACTGGTCTAGAGCCTAATGTGATGCTTACCTAGTGAGTCGTTTAGGTGGAGGTGGAGGCCGCTCACCATATTTCCTGAGGGAAAAGAAAAATATTTTTAAAAACTGCCTTATAACCTCTATTGTTAGCTTTATAGACCCCATAAAATTACCTTTATGACTGGATTTCAACTTTATTGAGGAACAAAGAAAAGAGTAATCATCCAGCAGTTATCTCTAACTACAAACAATAAAATACACATTTTAGGAGATTTTGTTTTTGGTTTGGTTTTGTTTTTTTAAAGAAAACAACACACCTTAAATAGGTCTTGCAGGGCTGGGGAAATGACTCAGTGGAATAAGCGATTCCCTGGCAAGCACAAGAGCCTGAGTTCAATCCCCGTTCCACAAAAAAAAAAGAAAAAATAGTAGGTCTTGCACACATACTCTGAGCAAGCAGCAAACTGATGAGATGAAGAGATAGCTACCTTAGGGAGGGGCGTGGGAAGCACAACTAAAGACCATAGTCTCTCATAATCAGCAGTGGAGAAAAATGCTCTGAGCCCAACAGGTGGTCAGGTACAGGTCACAAGTCTTTATCCTGTGTCAGAAACTAACCATAAACTTTCTATACACTACTCTCTTAAATCACCGTGAAACAATTCTGTAAAGTGCATATTGTCCTGATCTTAAAGATAAAAAAAAAAAAAAAACCTGTTCAATGCCATAAAATAAGTAGCAGGCTAAGCTAAGAATGAAACCAGTTATCTATAGAGAAGTAGTCTATATATGGTCTGTGACCCTATGGGCTAACACAGATGGAGAAATTCACTTGGTGCTCATAAGGAGAAAAACATAAAAGCATAATTCAGGCTAACATTATGGCAAAACATGGAGGGAAAGACTTTAAAGTGAGATTGGCTAAGTTCAAACTCATGATTTGGCATTCTGTGTAACAGAGTAGTTAGTTACTTAACTCTCCTGGGACTGTGAAAAAGACAGTGATTGATGAGGAAATGAAGTATGGCAATTAATGGTTTAATTTATATACCGAAAATTTATAGAATAGTGCCTGGAGTATAGTGAGTGCTCAATAAGTGTTAGTAATTACCATTATAAAGTTATAAATAGCTAAGCCAAAAGAATTAAAGTAACTACAATGTTAATAAAAACAAGTACATAAAAAAAAAGAATACATATTTCTTTTTGTGATGACCTTGTATTTCCTCAGAAGAAGAACAATGTGTTTTTCTGAAAGATGGTGAAACCATGGCATTTGAAGAAAAATACCAATAAATGTTTTTTGTTTTAACAAGACTTCAGTTCTACCAAGTAAATGACTTGTTCTCAGCAGTTTCTATATTATATGGGCAGTATTCTGCAAAACTTCACTTTCAGGAAGTCTTTAGGTTCCCACTCAGTTCATCTTGTTTAATTAAAAGGAACAGGATATTATGAATTCATAATTTGTAATGGTATCTAAACATGAATAGTCTATGTTTATTAAATATTATTGAAATATTGTAAAAGTTTTAATTAAAATAGAAAATTCAAGGTTTTATAAGCAGAATTACTTTTGATTAGTTTTGATTTTATTCTATAGTGTACTTAATTTTTAAGAGTCAAGAAATAAAACAATGCTTTAGTAATAATGATAACAAAGTGGCTAAAGACCATTTGTTTAACTACTTAACCTACTGACTGGTCCATGACATGGAGTTAAAAGCAAAACTGTATTCTTGAATCTTCTTCCACAAGAAAATTATTTTGAAATCTCTAAAAGTGATTAAATGTAGCACTATAACATAATTACAACAGAATTGCCTTACATGGGTAGGTACAAAACATAATACATAAACCAAAAAGTTTGCACATACAGAATTGTATTTCATAGTGAGAAGTGAGATAAACCTGGTATGTACTTAACGGACAAATGACTGACATTTCAATGTCATCACCCTTCCAATCACCATACTGACTCCTAACATTTGAACCACCAAGTACTTTTTGGGATCTAGCATAAATTAATTACATAACTAATAAGAGATTCATCACATTCAACACTGAAACATAAATTTTATTCCTAGATGTTCTGAAGTTTAGCAAAATTACAGTAACAAGTAAACGTTGATTAAATATATATTTTTAAAAATTACTAATTAGATCAAGTCATCAGTTGCATAGTATATTAATGCAGTATTACTTGACTCCACAGAAAATGTAAATACAAGAGCTAAATACAATTGCCTGCTGAATCTGGACAGTATTTTGTAAAAAACCATGTATCATTCTATCCAGGTGTCATATTAAGCCTAGAAACTGCAGAAACATTAAGGTCAAATTGCTTCTTCAGAAATATAATAAAACTTGTGCAATTTCTGTTGATCCTCTCCTCTATTTAATGCATATGCCATGAAATATTCCTATTTATCTACTGCTTACTGTATTCATTGGAATAGGGGCAGAATTAAAATAGCTACTAGATTCTCAGTTATGCAAATGATGGTCATAGTCCAACTAAATTCATTTAATAAATCTTCATATGAAAAAGTGTCAAGTTATACCAAGACACAACATGGACCCGTACTTACCAAGATCCATCTCTACTACCAACCTGATAGACAACTAGCACACTAAATTTTAAGAATTACCTACTACAAAAAGGCAGTCCAACTTTAATCATGAGTGATTCACTAAAATTCATGACGCATTATGGCAATCTAGCTTACAACGAAGATGTCTATTAGCATCTGAACTGACAATGAGAAATAACTTCAATAATTTAAGTCATTCTTATGTAAAATACAGATAGCTATACAGTATGTTTTCATAACAGCTATACAGTATGTTTCACACAAAAACCAAAAAGCAAAACTAAATCCTTAAGTGCCCTAAGGGCCCTTTTAATTTCATGAAATAAAAAGTTAAATCTTCATTAGAACAGAGAATCACTACTATCCAATTTTTCTTTTGATAATTACAGACTGTCAATGTCTTATTTACATGAATGTTTCTCCAATTTTCTGTACATCATACATATGTACTTTTAATTAATGCACTACACTAAATAATCCTGGCAACCTTTAAAGAGAAAAGAATATATAGGATTCCAGACTTTTTAAAGTAGCAAACAAAAATTAGCTGGTATATATACCATGCCCTTTCCTTCTAGCTCTATGTACTATCTATATCCTTCTCCTTCAGACTGGAAATGAGGTCAAATAACACACCTACTTGCCATTATGCATGTATGATACAACAGCTGAAGAAAACTTAATTCTCCACTCTGTATATGCCATATGTATAATTTTAAACTAGCAAAAAAATTGACTTTAACTTCACTAACTTTTCTCAGATAAGCGACTTATATTCAAAATAAGAATAACTACTGTAATGTTAATTACTGTAGCTGAACCTGATTTATATGCCAAGACATATGAAGATTTTTTTGTGTGTACCTGTGTATGTGTGTGCCTGTATGTGTGTGTGTGTATGCAGGATCTCACTACACAGCTCAAATTTGTAGTGATCCTCCTGATTTCTGCCTCCCTAGTACTGGGATTACAGGTGTGCACCACCATCATCGGCTCAGCACACCTGGGAACAGGGCCAGCGCGTCACGCAGAGCCAGGAATCAAACCCTGGCCCCTGCACTTACCTAAGAAAGTGCTTAGTCCACTGAGCTATACCACCAGCCCCTATGAAGACTTTAAAAGTTGCAATTTATCATCAAGCAGTAATAAGATTTCCATATATCTTCCAATCCATTAGAACTTTCAAACAAGTAATAAATTGCCTACTCACTACATCTATATACACATACTTCCTTCCCATAAATGGTACAACAGTGTTACTTATCACACCATATATGCTTCCATATATATTTATGTGTTAAGGAAGTATATGACCACAAATGCACTGAGGTCAAACACGATAACAGTTATCAGGATTTCATTATCTTTACACCTTTTCTGACTAACAGATACCTCCCATGACAAAACCAAGTCAAAAATGAAGTTGTGGGGGGAGGGGTAGTACTACCTTTTTACCTTCTTTTCTTTTTTTTTGCAGAACTGGGTATTGAACTCAGGCCGCTGCACTTGCCAGACAAGCACTTATTCTACTGAGCTACCACCCCAGCCCTACAATTTTGTGATTACATAACTACAAAACAGAGCAAAACCCTGATACAATGCCTTAGTAACAGCAGAACATTGCTTTTGAAACTGTCGATGGGTTATGAAATTTAAAGTAACTCCCTATGTTTTTCTGTTCCTCGCTTTTTTAAAAAAATGTATTTAGTACAGGGTCTACAGGGTCTCACAACACAGACTGGACTTGTAGTAATCTTCCTGTTTTCAGCCTTCCAAGTGTTGGCATTACTGGCACAGAGCACCACGCCCAGTCTCAATCACTGTCTCAGCGCACCCTGGGTTGGGGCCAACATGGCACTTGACCCCTAATCCCTGTGTGTGCCCAAGGAGGAGCTTTAATCTGCTGAGCTATCTGACCAACACAAATATTTTGCTTTAAAAATGAGATGAAGATAAATGAACACAAAAGTATTGGTAAGACTTGCAGGAAAAAAGTAGAAAAGAAAGCATTAATAGGGTTGGAAATATAGAAGAGCATAGAGCCTGCCTGGCAAGTGCAAGCTCCTGAGTTTGATTTCTGGTACCAATGTAGGAAGGAAGTAGGAAGGAAGGGTTGGAGGGGTACGAAGCACTTAACAACTCAAATTAATATTTTTAAAATTTACAATCAACATTTACTTTTTATTTATGAAAAACAATTTTTATAACCAAGTAAATGAGTAACAGTTGTTATTGCACTGTGACATTATCTCTAAGGTGACTGCTTCACACAAAAAATCAAACAGATTCTTACAAAAAAAATAGATAACAAGCTTTTCAATGAACTAAGATAAACTATTAGTATAAATGAAACAAACTAGTATACATATATATATATATAGAAATATTTTTAAAAGAATATGTAATTTGGGGAAGTATTTGAATTTCGTCTTTATTTGTACTTACTTATACTTAGATATATTTTTTGTGTGTATGACTATTTATTTCATTTGACATGCTATCAAACTGTACCCATTTATCTATAAATGCCTGTTTGTCTTTCCTAATGGCAATATAGTACTTCATCATGTATAAATACCATATTTTGCTTGTCCATTCATCAAGTTGATGGGCATAAATGGCTACTTTCAAGTGTTAGCTGTTGTAAATTGCATGCTTTAAACATGGATATGCATGTAATTTTGAAATACGAATATTTTAACTCAGGAAGATACCTAGGAGGGGGATAACTGGATCAAGTCAAATTTGTATCTTATTTTTTAAAGAAATCTCTATGGTAATTTCTAGTGGTCATATTCTGGCCCTGTTATGAATTGCTGAATTACTGTGGTGGTCATCTAACATGGCTGAAGCCCTTAGAACAACAGCTCATCTTCCCAAAGGCCACCTACCCCCTCTTCCCCAACCCTGTCTTGAACACAATTTCCTTTTACCTTCCTGGTGCCACAAGGAAGACCTCAATCAATTCCTCAGGTGTCACCAAGCCTGCCCCTCAAACTCCACCCCTGGCAAAAGTCCACAAAAGCCTCAGCCTCCCACTGTCTCATATCAGAGAATCTCCTATCTCTCTTGAATTAGCTCTGTGTCCTCAAAGACAGACCCACACCCACCTTTTCCTTTTACTTATGTTTCTCTGCTGTGTTGCCATGAGAAACCTAACAGTTACATTACTTGATATTCCCAACCACAAGGTGGTGAAGATTCCTTTTCCCCCACATCCTCACACTAGCAATTGTTATTGTGGGATTTTTTTGATGGTAGCTATTCTTTCTAGGGTAAGATGATTTCTCAGGGTAGTTTTAATTAATGTACATTTCTCTGATAACCAGCAATAATGAGCATTTTAAAAATGTATTTATTGGCCATTTGTGCTTCTGAGAAATGTACTCAGTCAAATTCATAATTAAACGGAACTTTTATCTTCTACACAATATTTGAATTCCACAGAGTTAAGTACTAGGATTTGTATACAGAAGGAAGAGTAGGAAGAAAAATGAGGGCTGATTAAGACCTTCATCTCCTACTGTGCTTAGTATCTGGCTTTTTTAGGTTTCTCCAAGATGAGTATCAGGTTTGCTTAAAGCTACCCATCAACATATCCACACCTGAAAGATGCTCCTTGGTTAAATATGCAACAACAATCAACTCTATTATGCAGATAGGACAAATAAGTTGTGATAATGCTGATCTCCACTAAAACCTTGTATGAAAATGGAAACTCAAAAATTTCTTTGGGGCATTGGGTGTAGCTCAGTGGTATAGCATGTGTTTAGCATGCAGGAAGATTTGGGTTCAATCCCCAGAACTGTACATCCTGCATATGTGTGGGCACATACATGCCACATGCATGCACACACATCCACACTGAGACGGAGAAACTACATCAAAAGCCTTCAGAATAAAATATTGCTTTTGTGATATTGCTACCCCCAACCCCTCAAAAATTCCAGAAACTGAATTTAAACATGAGGAATAAATTCAAATTGTGAAATACATTTTTTGAGAAAAATCTGAGGAACTGGCCCAGATTAAAGATTATACATGTGATACATGCACAGAAAGTGTTTTTACTGTAAAAGATACTAGACAACTGACAGAATATGGACAAATCATACAAATTACAGAACTGCATCAATTTTAATTTCCTAACTTTGATTATGGTACAGTAGTAGAGAATATTTAAAAATACAGTAGTAGGACAGACCTTAACCTTCAAACATTTTACGGGAAACTCTGTGTGTGTGTGTGTGTGTGTGTGTGTGTGTGTGTGTGTGTGTGTGTGTGTATGTGTGTGTGTGTATGTGTGTATGTATTCAAAGGACAAAGTAAATACAGTAAATGCTAATATTTGAGGAATGTGGGTGAACTCTGCAAACTAAAATTCTATCAGAACAAAATGGACATACCTAAGGAAGCATGCATCTCTTAATCAAAACTCTGATCTGACTCTGCTTGCTGCAGAGCCTGGGGTGACAACCCTATCAAAAAATGTTCATGGGAGGTGGCTTTGTGGCTGTTCTGTGGCTCAGCTTTTATGTCATTAAGATAATTATTTAAGAATTGCCTGCTGCAGATCTGGGAAGTTTGATAATACCCAGGGGTGTTATACAGGTGGAGATACAGGAACTGTCGTATTTTGTGCAACTTTTTTTAGAAGATATTTTTACAAGGTCTACTACATTCTTTTGATTTGGCCAATTCAATTCCAGAAAATGTGCATACAAACATATCTTGTAAACTACATAAAAATAGTTTTTCTATCAACAAAATAATTTTTAAATCATGTATCTGCCAGTCACAAAGCACCTCCCACTTAAGACTAAACACAAAAAAGCTATTCAGAAAATAGCATTAATTTTATGTGTAACGCACAGATACACATGATTTACACATAATTATTAGTGATAACAGTGGGCAGCAATAAAAATTCTATTTTGCTTTAGAATGCATGTAATACTCTGAAAAATTCTTTGCTTTTACTAATTAACTTAGCCTTAAGTAAACAAAATCATATTGCATATTCTATTTCTCAACCATTAGCCATTCAAGTACCAACTCTAGAATATAAGTAGATTAAAATAAAAATAGAGAAAATCAAGAATAAAAGTAGAGATAAGAATTTATCATTTTAAAACAACTTTGTGAACAAATTTCACCAGGGGAATAATTTTTAAAAGTTTGTGCCACACTCAAAGACTCAAGTTCATACCCTATAAAAACCTAAACTTCCATAAAAGGAATACTACATAATAAATTTTATAAAGGTATCTTGGGGCCAGGGAGATGGCTCAGTAGAATGAGCACTTCCCTGGCAAGTACAAGGGTCTGAGTTCAATCCCCTGTTCCACCAAAAAAAAAAAAAAAAAAAAAAAAAAAAAAAAGGTTTTCGTCATAAGTGGTACTAATAACTTAATACAGGCACTTCACTTAATCTTATAAATTATGTCTTCATGTGACACATATACCTTTATGAATTTAGTCATGTTTCCTGATCTTCATGATTTTTCTCTACCTTGGATTTTGCCTTCCCCTATCTGGTCACCCAGTGGACAAAGGAAAGATGAAGCTATGTGGGGGGAGTCAAGCAGTGGTCAGACCTGAAAAGGTCTCACCAACCACACAGATTGATCATATACAGCCAATGAGGGAAAGAGCAGGTTAAGAGCTATGGAGGAGCATGGACTCAGAGCTAGGTTTCTTAAACCCAAATCCTAGCTTTAATGCAAATCCATGCTGCAACCTAGAATGTCTTAGTTTCCTCAACTGAAAACACAGACAAAAGTAAGTTTACACAGGTTCTTTGCTTCCTAACGTGCTATATAAAAAGAATTCCTATAACCCAACAACAAAAAAAAGATAAGGGTGTAGCTTGGTAGTAAAATGTTTGGCTAGCGTATATAAGGACCTGGGTTCTAACCCCAGGATTGCAAAACAACAATAACAAGAAAAAAGGCTAACTAAAAAAATAGTTATTTCTCTAACAAAGATAAAAATTGGGAATATGCACAAGAAAATCTACTCAACATCACTAATAAGGCAAATGCAACTCAAAACCACATGATCCTACACAACCATCAAGATAGCTATTATTATCAGAAACAAATACACAAGTAACAAGCTTAAGAATGTGAGGATATTGGAACTCTTGTGCACTATAGGTGAGACTGTAGAATAGAGCAGCCGTTATAGAAAATAAAACTCATCAAAAATTTTAAACCAGAATTACCAAAAGACCCACACACCCAAAAGTGACAGCAAAAACTCAAGAACAATGCAATGTTCACAGTAGCATCATTCATACTAGGCAAAAGGTGAAAAGAATCTGAATGTTCACTACCAATGCACAAACAAAAATGTGGCTCATATGGACAATGAGATATTACCCAGCCCAAAAAGGGAAAAAGAATGCTAGTACATAACACAAAGATAAATCTTGAAGACACTATGCCAAGTGAAATAAACCAGACACAAAAAGAAATAAGAGCTAACTAGAGTAATCAGATTCACAGAGACAGACCAGGATGGTGGTTATCAGAGACAGACACACTTGGTATGCAAATTGTACTCAATAAATGCTTGATAAATGAATAGATGAATGAGTACATATTTCTTAAATATAACAGTACCTATAAAACACATTATGACAATGAAGAGACTAAATTCTTTCCAGTGCTATCATTCCACAACTGCTAAATAAGCATAAGAAATCAAGCATCAGATGAATGGCAAGGAACAAGCCATCTGCACCTCAGGGGCAAGGTGGCCATTAATCATCACTGCAGAAGAATGACAGCCCCTTAGCCTTCTCCAGAGAATTCTGATTTTAAAGATAAGGGTAGATGAGGAACAATTACAGGGCCTGACCCAAATTCACAGATCTAGAAGGCAAATGGTGGGGAAGGGTATAAATTCAGTTATGACTCCAAAGCCACTTGATTTTCTCTCTAGTCATAAATAACTAGCAATCCTAAAACAGGTAAAGAACTAAGCATATGCAGGAGGAAGGGGGAAATTATTATTAAATACAGAGCTTCAGTTGGATTACATGAAAAGGCTCTAGAGACAGATGGCAATAATGGTTACACAACAGTATAAACATATCTAGTGCACTACACTGTAGACCTAGAGTGGGCTAATATGATTTTACATGGTAGAAAAAATTACAACAACAATACATTTAATTTTTGTCTTCAACTATAGCATAGAGAGGAACTTTAGGATCAGCTTTTGTCATGGTTTGGTGTTTTTGCAAGCTGAGCATTTGATAACAGTACTTTATAAGGACTCACCCAAGAATCATATACAAGTGCAGGAAATTTACCCACACACTAAATACTAAGACTCCAGCTAAGAGCCTGGATCTTGATATCCTGCCAAGTCCAAATGAAAACCTAGTGCTCTCTTAAGAAGGAAGGAAGGAAGGAAGGAAGGAAGGAAGGAAGGAAGGAAGGAAGGAAGGAAGGAAGGAAGGAAGGAAGGAAGGAAGGAAGGAAGGAGAAAGAAAGACAGACAGACAGACAGACAGACAGAAAGAAAGAAAGACCTAGAGCCCCTAACAATGCCTCCCACCAGTCCAACTGGAGGCCTAGAGCCCACAACAAAGTCCCATGCAGGCCTGCTTCATGGATCTGTGCTGGAAAGACCCAAAGGTCAGAGTTGAAAGCTAGGAGGTCTGCGCCAGCAGGATGAAGGATCTGTGCTAGCAAGCTGAGCGATCTGAACTGCAGCTAGGAAACAACACTCAAGGTAAGCACCAGAACTCCCTGAAAAATACCACAGCCATCCTCAGCAACAGTAAGGTCTTGAACTCCTCCAGCAATGAGGAAAGCTGAGTTCCCATCAGGAAAGCCAATGAGACAAGCTTCTTCATGTGGTTGAGCAGAACCACATGTGGTTCTTCATGTGGTCCCTCCAGGGACAAAGAGTGATGCTCAAGATGAGGACCAAAGCTTCTCCAAAGTTCATGAAGAAAGCCAGCATGACGAGGTCCTCCAGCAGCTTCCCACAGCTCTAACAGCTTCTCCAACAGCATCTTTAACACTGTTCCAGCAGGCTTCCCCTCTTCTGCCTCATCCTGCTGGCAACGACCCTCAGGTGGGCCTCCTGCACCCAGCACCATGCTAGTTTAATTCAGCTAGGTTAATAAGTTGACCACCAGTTAGAAATCGAAAGAAAGAAAGAAAGAAAGAAAGAAAGAAAGAAAGAAAGAAAGAAAGAAAGAAAGAAAGAAAGAAAGAAAGAAAGAAACTATAGTTAAAAAAAAAAACTACATTACAACCATATTGTGTGACAGCACCTACCCAATAACAGAAAAAAACACACAAAACAAACAAAACACTGAGACGGTGTATGTGTATATAAATGGTTCATACAACCATCAAGGTAAAGACACAAAATGAAAGTGTTGAAGTCTGTCTTAGAATCTACACCTCTTTAGGAAGGGTAGCAGAGGCAAGAGTGAGCAAGCACAGCTCTCCCCTGACCTGACCATAAGAGAAATTTTGTGCAAGTCTCAACAAAGACTATATGCACGAACATCCTTCACAGAAAATCCACGAAGTGATCATGGAGTCATGTAGCTTTCGTCCTTGTACTTTTGCTTCTCACTCCCACCTCAAGGTATAAGCAGTGAAGATTTTTGTTCCCTCCACAGTGTTCTGACAGATGTTCAAGTTGTTGATGACAAATGATCTTGAACTTTTGAAGGCTAGTCACTTGAAAATGTGTTTCAGGAAAAAAAATCCAGAAAATCAGGAGTTACTAATATTCTTCTTGAACTTTTCCAACATTCTTTTTAATATTAATGAAGCTCTATTTAAAAAGGGAGGGGGCAGAAAAATTAGAAAGGTACTTCTTACCCTGCCAAAAATCATTTAGAAGTCCATAAGGGGCAACCCACTCAGGTCCCCTTCTATCTCTCACACAGAAGGTTTCATTCTCCCAATAAATATATGCTGCTCTTAATCTCTGTTGTTCCTAAAATTCATTCTGGAGTTTTAGAGAACACGAATTCATCCCAGGTATCTTTCAGGTTGGGAATTTCATTCCTCTCTATCATTGGGAGGTCTTCCACTGAGATCATTCAACAGGGCATCATTAAGCAGTGAAGATGTTTGACCCTTATGTGTTGAAAAAGAGCTGCATGTGTACAGGGCCTACCTACTTCCTGGAGCCAAAATGGGTAGAGACTCAAAAGTTATACACCTACTCAAGATGAAAATGCCTGGTGTCTATGGAGGGCCTTTAGATAAATCCTCTGAAGAGTATCTCCAAGTGACAATCAACAACTATGAGCCCTTTCAGTCTGAAGAAGCCAGAGTGGTCATTATTTACTCACAGCAGTTCAGGTTACTTCTTCAAAGGGGGGATATTATAGGCAGCTGAGTTAGATAGAAATTCTTTTTTTTCTTTTTTTTGTACAGGGCCTCACTATGCAGCCCACATTCACAGTGCTCCTCCTGCTTTCTGCCTCCCAGGGCTGGGATTACAGGCAGGTGCCACCACGCCCGGACTCATTAACAACTAGAAAGCTGTTGAGGTTTTTTTTGTTTGTTTTTGTTTTTGTGTGTGTGTGTGTGTGTGTGTGTGTGTGTGTGTGTGTGTGTGTGTGTGTGTGTGTGTGTGGGC